>JAJOOR010006443.1:0-41736 GCA_036250505.1 Solanum acaule
CAATACAATGTGTCATGAAGCAATACATAATAATCATCTTATAAACAAGTTGTCAGTTATTGGAAAATTTTAATTTTAGTTTTACTTTCATAATCGATGTTTGACTAAGCATATTTAATCTTTAATTACTTGAAATATGCATATTTGATTTATTTGCAAGGGGATATTCATGAATTTTAAGAATTATTAAATGTTTCATAATTTATTTAGTTTCGAACCATGTTATATTAAACTTGTATGATTACTTCATGTTCGGTAATAACATACTTCTAAAAATTAATAATCCACCAATACCACATTTCCTACACAAAGGGACTAATAGCAAACATTTCAATAAATTGAAGATTAAATCTGCATAACAAAATACTACGAGGATTAAAATAAAAATATACACCAACTACGTAAGGACCAAAAATAATATTTTTGCATTACTTTAATATTATTTTTTTCAGAATACCCCTCTGCCGAAAGAAAAATAAAATAATGTTCAATTTAGTTGTATAAGAATTCATATTAAAATTGGTTGTAGAAGTTTAAGATTTTTTAAATAATTAAGATTAATAATGTAACTACTCCATTATTAATCCAGTACTATATAATACGTGAAAGGTTTTGTCATTAAAGTTATCAAAAAGTTAAGATCTTCTGGATTCTTGATAACATCATTAGAGATTTTTGTTTTACGTAAAAAGACTATTAATTATTTGCGTACGAGATAAATTTAGTTTCAGTATAATAGCTTGCACATTATAATATAAAAGAAGTAAATTATATTAGACAAATTTAATACGACGAGTTCGACTGAAAAAGTATGTAGAGAAGTGGTCTCATTTAAATAAAATACTCACTTTGTTTAGAAGAAAAAATTATACTTTTTCTTGTTTGCACTTACAATTAATTTCTTCTAAAAAAAAGTATAATTTTTTCTTCTAAAATTTCAAATTAATAAAATTTCATTTTGAGATATCATCCCCCATATCAGAGTTTTCATCAGGAAAAATATTCACTGGCTCCACAGGAACAAAACGTGTAACACGACAATATTTCCAGCTAATGAATTTACATTTATTTGTCAAAAAAAAAGTATATATTAAAAGGAAAGTTCATCATTATTTTTTTCATATTTATGATAAATATATTAATAGAATTGTTATAAAGAGAAAAATGATATGGGAGAGAAGTGTGATATATACTTAAATTACAAAAGGAAGCTAGTGTTATGAATACGGAGCTAAACCTAAAGTAAGATCTCTAAAACTGATAGTATAATATTGTTAATGTATTTGATGATAAAACAATATTGACAAGCCTTTTTTTTAAAATCGACAAAGGGTTAAACCTATCCTTTTGATATCCGTCCAGGAATACTTTTGCCCTCTATTGAAAATTACGAATTTAATTGAATTTAATTTGCGGTTTGAATTGATTGTGAACCATAAGATTGGATCGGAATTAAGAAGAACTAATGATGTGTTAGTCCATTTACTATTTGACGAGGAACATTTTGTCCTCTATTGATAATTAGAACTTCAATTGAATTTAATTGAGATTTGAATCGGCTACCAATCATAATATTTTGAACAAAATTAAAAGGAACTAATGATGGTGTCCATTAAATGCATAAATATCCATTTTTATCGCGACAATAACTTAAAAATATCATTTTTATACTAAAGGGCAAAAGTTTCTCGTCGAATAGTAAAAAGATAATTTTATCCCTTTCTCCTTGTTAAAAATATATTTACCTACCAAGAAAATGGGAAAGAATGAATAAGAAGTGAAGATGGAGTTTCACGTTTTATGTTATATAAAGTATTTTAAGAATTAGAAAAAGATGTCAAAAAGTCATATAATAGTAAAATAAAAATTGTTTTAAGCAAGTTGTTTTTAGTTAATTTGATTTATAACCACGTAACTTATAAATGTTTTGAATATTTATTAAATATATTGACCAATTCATAAACTTAACCAAACCAATCGACTGATACAAATTAATTTATGTGGGCAAATAATACATGTAAATAATTATATATATCCTTGTCTTGTAGTTGTATGTAACTTCTGTGATTAATCCTAAATATGTGTTAGGTACACCACATTTTTCAGAATGACCCTCGGCCCAACATGTTTCTTGAAGGGTGTGTTTGATATGAATTTTTTTAATTGGTTTAAAAAAATTAAAAATATTTTTTAAAAAAAAATATAAAATCTTTTAAAACGAAGAAAATAACTTTTTCGGTGAAAATAGATAAATAATTGTACAAATGATGTTTGTTTTTCTTTTTTTGGAAAGCCCATACTTCTCTGGTCGAAAAAAGCATAACATTATGATGAGATTCCATTTTTATCATACAAAAATAATTTTGAATATGGTTCAAGGTATTTAATTTTTGTATATTAATTGTGTTCTTCACATCCTTCAAAATATCTTATCTTCACCCAACATAGTAGGCTCCATCCCCATACCACCTCTACCCTCCGCCTCCACAGTAATAATTGTCTAAACCATATAAATGTTTTTAGTATAATAATTTCTATTTTTGTAAAAAATATAAAAAAATAAGTAAAAGTTTAACTTACTTCTCTGATAAAATATTTTAATTTCCACCATACCAAATACATACTAAACTAAGCTTTTGATAATTCAAATGAAAATGTAAAACACACTAAGCTAACGTTGTTCATAGATTTTGATGAGTAGTAGCTTTTGAAATTTACCTTCAAGTATCTATTTGACTATGACATTTCATTATTTTCTTTTCAAATATTTACAAGTGCCCCCAAAATTGTTTTTTTTTTTAACGTTTTTGGAGTCCTACTCACAAAATTTTATTTTTAAAATGTAAAATGCATGTCCAAACGTAACTTCAATAAGTTAATTTTTATAAATTTCAAGTTTCAACTTCAAATATATATAGTCAATTGAACTGAAACCTTAAAATAACATGAGAAACAAGAATCTAATGTATGACTCTTTAAGAGAAAATGGTCAAAATGGTCCTTGATGTATAGGGGTTGAAGTGTTTTGATCCTTCATATATATCACCTTATTAAAATAGTCTTTAAAGTATAGTAAAAAATGATCATTTTGCTCCATTGCCCTAAAACTAACCATTAAGATAAAAAGTATTGTTAAATTTAACGGTGGATCCCACAATATTGACACCTAGCAAACCCTTCTCCCTCAAATCTTCTTTCTTCACCCAATTCTTCTTCACTGAAAAAAGAAAGTTCATTCTTCTTTCCATTAACAAAATCCGACTCACAAATTAAAGTCTCTCCAAATTTCTAAATATATAACATTATTAAAATTCTATTTTCCACCTTTGTCTCGTTCAAATTATACTCTATATCTGAAAAGTGGAATTAAAACAATCATGAGAAAAACTACTTCCTCCGTTTAAAAAAGAATGACCTCATTTCTTTTTAGTCAGTTTCAAAAAGAATGACCACTTTTTTTTTTGTAACATTTTAATTTCAGTTTTTCACGTGACATGTTTAAGGCCACAAGATTAATGGACAATTTTGTATAATTGACATAACTTTAATTTAGGACCACAAGATTCAAAAGTCTTCTTTATTTTCTTAAACTCCGTGCCAAGTTAAACTAGGTCATTCTTTTTGAAACGGAGGGAATATTAATTTTGAAAGGAAAAAACAAGAAAGCTACTCCCTCCGTCCCTATTTAGTTGTCCACTTTAAAAATGACACACAGATTAAGGCAACAATGATTAGCATAGTGAAGTTACAATTTTACCGTTACAGTACAATTTACAATTCCAAAATAAATTCACTCAAGATAACTAATCAATGATGGGAAGTTCATAAATTTATTTACTTTATTTATGACAACTTTATTTAAATAAGGGTATAATAGAAAAAAATTTGTTGTCCTTTCTTGATTTGTCAAAATTGACAACTAAATAGGAATAACTAAAAGAGGAAATATGGACAACTAAATAGGGACGGAGGGAGTATATCCTTCCCCTTTTTTAGGAACTTGACGTGTTAACACAAACATTATCTTGCTCAGTTACACCATCTTGAGAAAAAGTTAAGAGCACTAATAAATAGTAAGACAAAGAAATCACAACCATTTTGTCAAGAACACTTTAACAAAATACACCGCCAAGACTCAAATTAGTAAGATTCTGCCAAGCATGTTCACCTACCAGTTTACCACTTGGCAGATTTGTAAGTCAAAAATACAACACAGAACTCTGAAGTGATCCTTCAATAAGAGATTATATGATTAAAGCTTGGAAAAAACTGATTTATGGCAATCTTCTAAGAGGAATTAATAAAGTGTTTTATTTGATTTATTTTGTTTGCATCTGTATCGATGGTCTTATCTTTTTTATATTATTTTTTTGTATGTATGAAAGTGCAAAATGCAGAAATTGTTTCGTAGAGGTAGATGGAGATAAGAAGTGAGTGTAGTGTGAGTTATTTTTCTTGTAATAATATGGCAGGTGGTAGATTTGAAGATGGAGAATAATCTCTAATGGGTGGTGAAAGAGAGAAGATTGAAGGAGAAGAGGACTGTCATGTGTTAATATTGTGGGACCCACTGTTAAATTTAACTACACTTTTTATCATAATGGTTAGTTTTAGGGCAAAAGACCAAAATGATCATACAATTGACACAGATAGACAAGTGTGACATACAATTGACAATATATAGCCCAATATTAATTAGCAATTTGTCACGGACTTAGAGTCTTTCTAACGCTCCGTGCGGCTCTTGACAATGTACAAGAGTTGAATTGCCACAGGTCTTCATATTTCTCCCATGTGGCCTCCTCCGGAGTTTGTCCCTTCCAATGTACAAGGAACATGGCGCTGACTTGTTGACCTCGCTTCTGTTTGGCTTGATAATCTATGATAGCCTCAATCTCCCGGTCATGCGAGACGGTGATAGTAATGGGTGACCGTCGGCTAGTGTCCTCCTTGTCCTCATGGTACGGCTTGAGGACGCTTGTATGAAACACTGGATGGATTTTGAAGTGTGTAGGCAACTCCAACTTATATGAGATCTTGCCCACTTTGGCAACGATCTTAAACGGACCCTCATATTTTCACACTAGGTTTTGATGAACACCCCTTAGTGCCTTGAACTGTCTCGAATTGAATTTTACCAAGACCATGTTGCCTTTAGTCTGTGGGATGCCTCTTGCGGTCGGCAAACTTTTTCATCTTGTTTGCTGCCTTGTCCAAATAGGACTTGGCTGTGTCAAGCTGCTCTTCCCATTCTTTGGCAAGATGGTAAGCTCCCAAACTCTTTCTTTCAAAAGCAGCCGGTAAGGAATGTGGAGTTTGGGGTTGTTGGCCTGTCACCAACTCAAACGGTGTGCGCTCGGTAGACTCACTCCTTTGTAAGTTATATGAAAATTGCGCCATATCTAGGAGTATTACCCAATCATTTTGGTGCGGACTGACATAGTGCCTCAAGTAGCACTCCAACAGGGCGTTGTCGCGTTCGGTCTGGCTATCGGTCTGCGAGTGGAAACTTGTGGAGAAATGAAGTTTTGTGCCAAGTATCTCAAACAGCTTCCTCCAAAAGATTCCCGTAAAGCGGGGGTCTCAGTCACTAATGATATGTCTAGGTAGCCCCCAATACTTCACTACGTTCTTGAAGAACAATTGAGCGGCCTCCTTTGCAGTGCATTCGGCTGTGGTGGGTATGAAGGTAGCATACTTTGAGAACCTGTCCACCACGACCATGATAGTTCCATACCCGTCGGACTTAGGTAGGGAAGTGATGAAGTCCATGGTCACGCTTTCCCAGGGGCACTCCGTTACGGGTAGCGGCTCTAGTAGTCCTCCCAGATGCCTTTGCTCCACTTTGTCTTGCTGGCACACAAGACAAGTCTGCACATAGCACTCGATATCGTCCCACATGTGTGGCCAAAAATAGATAGCCTCGATCAGTGCCCTCGTTCGTCGCTACCCTAGATGCCCAGCCTATGGTGTGTCGTGGCTTTCCTTAATGATCCGCCGCCTGATAGACCCGAACTTGGGCACGTAGATCCTTCGATCGGAAGTGAGCAAAAACCCATCTTCCACCCAAAAATGCCTTGTCTTGCCTTGGGTGGCCAACTCCATCAGCTTCTTGGCCTCGGGATCATGTTGCATGTCATCTCTGATTGCATTTTGAATATCACAATGGGCTGTCGTGATGGCAGCAAGTTCGGCCTTCCTACTTAGCGCATCGGCCACAACATTGCCTTTTTATGGCTTGTACTCTAAGATGTAATCAAACTCGGCTATAAAATCCTGCCACCTAGCTTGTTTTGGGGTGATCTTCTTCTGTGATTGAAAGTAGATGGTGGCCACGTTGTCCGTCTTGACTATGAACTTGGAGCTTAGCAGATGGTGTCTCCATGTGCGCAAGCAATTGACGATGGCCGTCATTTCTTTCTTCTGCACGGTGTAACGTCGTTCGGTCTTGTTCAACTTGCGGCTCTCGAATGCTATTGGATGTCTATCTTGCATTAAGACTCCCCCAATGGCAAAGTCCGAAGCATCTGTATACACTTCGAAGGTTTTTAAAAAGTCAGGCAACGTCAAGACCTTTTCTTCTATTACCGCGGCCTTGAGACCTTCGAATGCTTGTTGGCACTCCTCGCTCCAAACCCACGACTTAGTTTTCTTCAACAACTCAGTCAGTGGAGCAGCCCTTGCGGAGTAACCACTTATGAACCTGCGATAATAATTTGCAAGTCCAAGGAACGATCATAACTCGGTCGCTTTAGTGGGAACCTCTCACTCTTGGATCGCCCGGATTTTAGCCTCGTCCATCCGTAGTTTGCCTTGGCTGATGATATGACCCAAAAAGTACACCTCATGTTGGGCAAACTCACACTTCTCCCACTTGATGTATAGCTGGTTCTCCCGTAAGACTTGGAAGACCTTCCTCAGATGTTCCATGTGTTTCTCTAGGGTGTTGCTATAGATGACTATGTCATCCAAGTACACCACCACGAATTGATCCAAGTAGGGGTAAAAGATCTTATTCATCAGCGTGCAAAATGTGGCGGGTGCTTGGTTATACTGAAAGGCATCACCAACCACTCATATGCTCCGTACTTGGTCACGCACATTGTCTTCGGCTCATCCCCCTCTGCGATGCACACTTGGTAGTAGTCCTTTCGGAGGTCCACCTTAGTGAAGTACTTGGCCTGCCCAAGTCTATCAAACAAATCTGCAATGAGCGGGATAGGGTATTTATTCTTAATAGTTACCTTATTGAGCACCCGATAGTCGATGCATAAGCGTAAGGATCCATCATTCTTTTTCTGGAACAGTACCGGTGCGCCATAAGATGCCTTTGATGGACGGATGTGACCGGCCTCAAGGAGCTCCCTCAACTGTTTTCTTAGCTCCTCTAATTCGGGTGGAGCCATGCGGTAAGGTGCATGCGCGGGTGGCTTGGCTCCAACCTCCAACTCTATCTTGTGATCTACCTTGCGCCACGGAGGTAGAGTCTTCGGCAGCTCATCGGGCATCACGTCCTTGTTCTCCTCAAGGACCTTCTCTATAATCTGTGGCAAGGACTCCTTAGCACCATTGTCTTCTCCCGAACTTGCAATGGTAGCTAGGACCGTCAGCTCTCCTTTCTTTAGGCCCTTCACAATCTGCATGGCCGATAGGTGGGTGTGTCATTCCTTCTTCGGCACCTTAACTAGAGGTACCATGCACGATCCTTCCCGTTCCAAGACCATGAGTCGTTGGTGGTAGGGGTCGATCATCGTATGGCAGCGCTGGAAGAACTCCTGGCCAAGAATGATGTCAAAGATATCTAAAGGAGCGACGGTGAAGTTTGTCTTACCTTGCCATTTTCCCATCGTGATGCTCACTCCTTGGGCGACTCTGCACACGGGAGTTGGTGGTGCATTGACCGTCTTGAGGTGGGTATTGCTTGGAACATAGTTTAGCCCTAACCTCTATGTCGTCGTCTTGGTCATGATGTTTGCTTCTACCCCGGAGTCTACCATGGCACGAGCTGGCTGTCCATTAATGGAGATGTCTACATACTGCGTGTTGAAGTCTCCTGGCTTCTTTGTTTGTTTGGCTATTGCCCCGCATAGTCCAAACATACCCAACTGCGTCGTGCCCGCGTCCTGCCCTTGCTCTTGTGCGTCCTTCTTCTTCCGTTCGCGTAGGATGGCACCAAGGTTCTTCATCTCTGGGCACCTGGCATAGCCGTGTGGTCTTCCATATATGTAGCAACCATCTACCTGGTGGTCTGCGCCTTCTTCTTCGTGTAGTTTTGGCGCACGAACCGTCTGTTGTCCGGCTTGTGAGAGTCGTGCTATTTAGGGTGAGCCTACTGCTTCTTGCCTCGGCCACGATCACCCCCACCTTTAGCATGACCGCTCCTTGCATCCTTGCCCTTTACCTTGTCATGTCGTTCATGCTTGAAATCCGTCAAGGACTCGGCCTGTGTGATGGCCTCATCTATGGTCTTGACTTGTCGCCGCTCCAACTCCGTCTTGGCCCAGTTTTGCAGTCCGTCCATGAAGTGGAACATCATGTCTTCGTCTGTGAGGTTGGGAATCTGAAGCGTTAGAGTTGTGAACTCTTTCACGTACGCCCGAATGTTTTCTGTTTGCTTCAACTCCCTGAACTTGCGTTTAACCTCATATATGACGTTGTTAGGGAAGAAGGCTTTCTTAAACTCTTCGCGGAATTGCTCTCACGTGTTGATGGTGCACGTCCCCTTCCCTATCTCGGCTTCCTTGCGCCTCCACCATAGCATGGCCATCTCTGAAAGATACAACACGGCAGTGTTGATCTTGGTCTCATCACTTTTCACCCGACTACACTTGAAGTAATTCTCCAAGTGCCACAAAAAGTTCTCCACCTTTTGAGTGTGGCGGACGCCTTTAAATATAGGTGGCTTGGGAGTCTCGACCCTGGCCTCCCTATCACGGTCGGGTGACGCCGATCCTCCAGCTTTCATGCCTTCCTTGAGTGCCTTCATCTTGGCCTTCATGGCTTCAATTGTGTTTAACACCTCCATGAGCAGGCACTCCAAAGAAGTGATGGCCTCCTTCATCTCGAACTTGCCCCGCTGACGTCCCTCCAACTCCTTACGGATGTTTTCGGTCTCATCAAGGGTGAAGTCTTCAAGAGTCTTGAATTTATCATCGGCCACGTTCATGCGCCGGCCTAATATCTCCACGGCCTGCCTTGCCACTTCAACCCTTGTGACCCACTCTTCTCCTGCGGTGACGTCAATGGCCTCCTCGCCACGTTCCTCGTCACTTGCTTCGGTGGTTGAGGGTGGATGAGATGTTAGCGCCTCGCTTGGTGTGGGATCCAGCAGCATTTCTTTATGACTCTTTTGGTGCTTTTTTCCCTTACGGGTCTTCTTTCCACCATCCGGACGGACGTTGGTGGTACTAGCCGCGTTCACATCTCCTTCGGTTGTCATTCCCTTAGTATCAAACCTTCGCTCTTATACCACTTTGTCACGGACTTAGAGTCTTTTTAACGCTCCGTGTGGCTCTTGACAACTTACTCACTATCTTTCAAGATCTTGTAAGCTCAAGAAAGCTCTTTATGCTAAGATCGCTAAAAGAATGAAAAGGAAAGACTTAGAAAGATCAAAAGAGAGAGCTTTGAAGAAGGCTTTATGTATTGCTTTAGAAGATTGCTTTACACTTGAGTGATGCCTTGCAAATAGGAGGCACCTCTATTTAAACTACTTCCTAAGGATTAAAGTACAATTAAAATTTACATGAGAAGTCCCTAAGGTATTTACACATTGGTCCCTTTTTCTAGAGAATTCTACATTGTCTAGAATTCTCTAAGGCCTTCTTGAAATATCTTAGGCATTCTAGAGTCCTCTCTTTAACTCTAGAAACCTCTATGCCTACTTGGCTGCAAAATTTGGCTCGAATAGTGGCGGGACATGACAAATTACTCCTCTGTCTTTAATTACTTGACCACTTTTCCTTTTATAGTTGTCTCTAATTACTTGTCCATTTTGACAAATCAAGAAAGGACAAATTCTTTTTACCTATTATACCCTCAATTAAATGACTAATTACTTTGAAAAATGTAGAACTTTTCATCCACTTCATAATTAATAGGGATAAAATGGTAAACTCACTATGTCATTAATTGTTTTCTTAATAGATGTGTCAATTCAAAAGTGGACAAGTAATTCGGAACAGAGGGAGTAATAAACAAATAAAAAATTGGCACATATTAGCCTAAAAGTAATATATAGACATTTTTTAAATTATTATTTTTAAAATAATAAAAGATACTTAATATCATCTCTCTTCTAACTTCCAACCATTACTCCTTAAAATTAGCAAAATATTATTTAGAATTATCTCTCTCCTTTCAAATTATTACGTATTTTTTAAAATAATAAAAGAAAATTAATTTCATCTCTCTTCTAACTTCCACCATTTCTCCTTAAAACTAGCAAAAGATTATTCAAAATTCTCTCCTTTCAAATTATATCGTATTTTTAAAAATAATAAAAGACAATTAATACCATCTCTATTCTATCTTCCAACAATTTCCACTTAAAACTGGCAAAATACTGTTCAGAATTATATCTTTTCTTAAAATTAGCAAATAATATTTTGATTATGATTATTCTTATTTCAAAGGTATTCATTACCTGCCAATTATTTTGCGTTTGAACTCAATCCATATTCACTTAAAAAATTTGTATACATTTGTTTAAATTGGTATTCATTAATCTATATTCATCTAATAGATTGGCATACATTTGTATTAGATACATTTGTTCGTATTCATAATAAATTGGTATACATTTATATTTATCTGCATTAATATCTTTCAAATTTTACATAGTTATACATTTGTCTTGGATACATTCGTCCATATTCATTTATCAATTGGTATACATTTGTTTATTTGTGTCAATTCCTCGGTCTACATTTATTTGCATTAATATCTTTCTAATTTACATAGGTATACAATTGTATTGGATACATTCATCCATATTTATTTATAAATTGGTATACATTTGTTTGCAATAGTATCTTTCTAATTTTACATAGGTATACAGTTGCTTGCATTACTATTTTGGAATGCAATCAACGAAATTCATTAACAAATTTAGACAATTTTACATTGTTATGTATTCGTTTGTATTCATTAATAAATTTAGATACATTTGTCGGAAACAAAATAGATATTCATAAATATATTAATTAATTATTTATTAAAAATTGAAAAAACGTCAATTCCATAAATCACGAAACGTTGCAATTTTTGGGGGAAGAAAACGTTGTAAAATTATAATACAAATAAGAAAAAATCTTGCATCCAACTACAAGATAAAGAATGTAGAAAATCTCAACTTTTTAAAAAATAACCCAGACAATCAATATAAAAAAAAAAAAATTGGCATGATTTGAGTTACTTATTGTGAAGAGTTACTGTTGTGATTGATCTTTAATGGAGATATTTTAAAGAAGAAGATAGAAATACTAAAACTTGAAAGAGGGAGAAAAAAGAAAGAGAGAATTGAAAAATAATTAAAAAAAAATTGTTGACAAATTATAAGGAGAGAGAAAAATGAACAATAAAAGCAAACATGCTAAGTTGCTAACTACTAGGAAATAGAGAGAGAAAATAAATATCAGGAAAAAAGAGAATGTGGCTATTTAATGCCAAATAAATATTAAAAAATATATTTTTTTGCTAAAAAGTTTAAAGTGGGCTATTTATTGCCAATAAAATCTATAGGTTGTCATGACATACCCTTTTTTCATACTTCAAGGACTATTTTAATAAGGTGATATATATGAAAGATCAAAATGCTTCAACCCCTATATATCAAGGACTATTTTGATCATTTTCTCGACTCTTTAACATCACCAATAGTTTCATTTATGATCCATTACATCTTATTAATGAGCATAATATAAGATCAAAAAAAAAAAAAATCCTCCTTCTAATACATCACATCAATTTATCCTAAAAAAAAGAGTACAATAGACCCCAAAAAAATATAATAAGGAAATAATATGGCACCGGAAATAGTGAACTAATAATGAATATAAATAATTCATAATTGATAGATACAAATTAATATATTCTTATATAAAAACATAAATAAATATTTTCAATTCTCCCATATTTCTTAAAAATAAATCTAGCTAGAAGAAATTACATGAAAAGCAAAAGAAAGAGATGGAAAAGGAAAATGAGTCATTTTTCCCAAAGTAAATCAAAATGAAAATTAGTGTGTGGAAAATAGAAAAGAGGAAGAGAACTACTTTGACTAATATAACTTCAATATTAGTCAAAATACAACAACAATAATACATTTAGTGAAATTTTATAAGCGAAATCAGGTAAAAATAATGTATACGCAATTACGCAGACTTTACCCTTATCTTGTAAGATAGAAAAACTATTATGTTTCCGATAAATCCTCAGCTTAAGACAACATATATCTCAAAATATTAGATGGGCTAATATATCATGTGGAAAATAGAAGAAGGAAGATATCACTTTGGTCAATATTTAGATTCGTGTCAATCTTATAGCCTGTTTGACCAAGTTGTGGCAAGACCAAAAGTGTTTATTATATTTTTCTTACAAAAGTGATCATTTTAAAGGCGAGCATTACTTTTAGTCATCTCTCCGTTGATTAACGAGTATTAATTTTTTTGATCGAGCAGTCTAATGTATAACTTTCCGAAAAAGTAGCATCTTTGTAGGAGAATTCACATATTGTTTGGACAAACGCCCTATTCAAATGGGCTTCAGTTAAGCCCAATTCATGCCAGGCCCAGGCCCATTAATTTCTCTTTACTTAAATCTCTCAACTTACAAAATTTTGCAGCTAAACGCAGAACGAAATAATTTTGAAAAATCCGTGAACTCTTCCAAGCTTAAAAATTCAATGGCGTCACCGGATACCGATGTGCCGATGGTTCCCGCCGGCGAGAGTTCAACCGGAGCTGGAACGTCTAACAAAAAGCCGAAGCGATTTGAGATAAAAAAGTGGAACGCTGTTTCTCTCTGGGCTTGGGGTGAATTTCTAACCCTAATTAATTCCATTGTATTTTTTACACGTATTTATTGATGTAGATTTAACGATTTTGTACGGGATTTAATGTACCGGAATTCGGTGATCTATTTAGATTTTAAACCAGTGATTCCGAAGTACTATTGCTAGTTTTTGCTGATGATGTTGTGAACTTAGTGTAAATATATGTTTAGGAATTTTAAAGTTTAAACTATATGTACTTTTTTCGAGGCAAAGGTAGTGAATATGCCTATGCTCCCTGCTGAAAAATTGGATGTATGATGGATGCTTGTAAGGTTTTTGATTCGTAAACAGCAGCTCTATGTATATTGGCTTACGTGAAATTAGTGGTGAATGTTAGTCCAAAAATATGAAGTTAGGAATGTACTAATGATAATATTGTTTTGTTACCTGAGCTTGTAGTTGCTATCAGTGAATCGGAATTAGAAAGGAATATTGACTGGCAGAAGCTTACAGCAATTTGAAGTTATTTGTAACTTCTTTTAGGAGGTGTTTTGATCATAGATGTTCTGTTTACAGACAATTTACCATCTATCTTTAAGTTTGAGTGTGTTCAATGTACTGTTCTCCTTCTAGTACTCATTGTTACCTCTATAAATAAAAATTGTTACATCTTACATTACTATTTCCGGTTCACATTCAAATATATTATATATGTAAGAGCAGTTCTGTACTTCCATGATTTTGTGTTGCACATAATATGCAATTATTGTATTTTTTTGTTTTGTTTTGTGTGAATTTGATTTTATTCAACATGCTCATTGTCTGAATTGCGTTGGGGTGATCTTTCTCATTCTTTTAGTCAATCTTGTGGATTGTGATTTTTGGTTGCAGATATTGTGGTAGATAATTGTGCCATCTGTAGGAATCACATCATGGATCTGTGTGAGTTTTGGCTCTCTTTCACTACTGTTCAATCAACGTTTCCTTTTATTTGGTATGATATCTTCATGAAATCTTTTATCCTCTTAATAGTTGATTTAAGTTTTATGCTAATTTTGATTAGGTATCGAGTGTCAAGCTAATCAAGCTAGCGCAACAAGTGAGGAATGCACAGTTGCTTGGGGTATGTAGTTCTTGTTATGTGCGAGAATATCAATTTAACATTTTAGTTTATTAATTTGCGGTGACTTTTATGCTTTTTATAAAAATCAATTTGCATAGTAATAAACTTTTATCAACTCTTTGCTGCATCTTATGTGTATTGCTATTTGACACCTTAGATTTTGTCTAGACAAAAACTACTTGATTCTGCTCAATTTGTTGAGATAATAAGAAAGATGTATTTGTGTCAATAGCCATACAGTTACTATCAAGTGTTTGATTCAGTGCTATGAAAAGTAGATTTCCCTTGTTATTAGTGTTTAGGCGTTTTGTTGTACCTTCATATCTTGGACAGTATTGGAGTAGATGATTAGTGTTCTTTTGCATGTTGTTAATTGCGTGATGAAGGATGTTTGGTGTATAGTTTTGATGGGTGAAAGTTTTTAGGAAAAGAGTTTGTATATTAATACAAGGAAAATCTGAAAATTAGATTAAATTAACCATTTACTGAATTCAGGCTTTCCTAGTATAAAATGGTTTCTTTTGGGTAGTTTGAATATATGATGTTTATTTAGGGGTATAAAGCCTGTAATTTTCAAAGAGAGAAATATTTTGGATGGACCAAAGCCTAAACAAGAAATTACCACACACAAGAAGTTAGGGTCATGTTGAGACCATTTGTATACCATGATTTTGTTGAATTTTTTCCAGAACTGTAAGAGTTGAATTGGGATTTTGACAATCTTGGCTGGTGTCAACGGACGATAATTTGCTTTTTTTTTGTTTTCTGGTGTTAACAATTTTGACTTGACTATCATGGTTGTTCTAGTGAAAAGATTATTTGTTTATTTTATATTCTGTCACACACAGAAGTTGCAATGATTTTACCTTTTATTTCTCCTTCATCTTCTCTCTTTTGTCTTGTACTCTTGCTTCCTTTTGTTTTCTGGTGCAACTGAACTGCTGTAGTGAGTTCAAAATATGATATGACTAGTATCTTATATCTCCTCCCACTGTATCTTGCCCTTATGATCTATCAACCAACAGAATGACCCACAGTCCCGCTCCTGCGCATTGCAAATCCTCCTTTTTAACCATGAAACTAGGTGAATAGAAAAATACTAGTATCAGTATATCACTCAAGTAGGGATGAAGTAGGAAGTCATGTAGTTACTAGGGGAAAAAACGTAGAAAGCTCTTCTTTTTTTTTCTGAGAGCTCTTTTTTTTTTCCTGAGAAAGGAAAAAAATGTTTTTGTTTTGTTTTGTTTTGTTTTAACAGTTTTTGTTACCTGGAGTGTACTTCCTTTTAATTCTTGGAATAATAATGAATACATTCTGTTTCTTCTTTTGATCCTCTAAACAAAACAAAAAACCTTTTTTGGTCACGCTTTTTAGAAAACCTCTTTTTTTTGAGAATATTGCTTTCCTCGGATTTTGTTTTTGGGGAGGGTCGTGGTTGAAGGTTGCTGAAGAAATAGACAACTCGCAGCCATTCCATTGTGCAAGAAGTACCTTAATATTGAGTTAGCACTTTTCTGGAGCATAGAATTACAAGCTTGAGAAATTGTTCTTTTCAATTCTTGAAATGAGAGTGCTCTTTGTATGAGTATGGTGTTTTCACTGTGCTGTATTTTCTAATTTAAGTCAAAATGATTGCATCTGTTTTAAATGGGATTTTACTCGTCAGTTATCACCATATGGTAGGAAAATAACCTCCCTCTTGCAATTTGGTCAAAATTGAAATTGTGGTAGCTCGAGATATGCAAGCCTGTGTTGATGGTATTAAACTTTACATCATTCAGCTGGTCATCCACTTGTATGTTTCCATGTTAACAACCATGTTAAACTTTTCCTTGAGTTTCGGCGACTTACCAGATATAATTGTAGTCAAAAACCAAAATATTAATTCTGCAATTAGATTATTGTGTTATAGTGAAGTCTGGTGGTTGGAATATCTACTATCATTGTGTTATAGTGCTACTACTGTTTGTAGAATAAGATGTTAATCAATAGAGATGCATACTGATAAGTCATTAGTCACAAAAAGGTAGAAGGATCTTCAGAATTCAGATCACGCCTCTCCCTCAAGGCTTTCATTGTAGCTAGTGTTAAGTTTCTATTGCGGGGAGACTGTTATATTGGATTTGCTCCAGTTCTAGTGCACTTGTCTTTGGATCATTAGATAATTGGTACTTGTCAGTACTTGAATTTCTTATTTCCCTTCTAAGCTGATATCAGCTCTTTGCCTATAAAAAATTGTGGCATCCTTTGCCAAGAATTCTGGAAGATAACAGATAAGATACTCTTGACAAGGTACAGAAAGTGTCAAATATTCCTCTGTGAAGAATTTACATTTTCCATTAACTGTATGAAATTAATGTTGGCGTAAAAGTTACTCTACACTCACTAAACCTGTTTACCATTTTGGATATGGATTGCAATCTGTTATTGGAAGATCATTTCTCTTTGCCATATCTGTTGATCATTGCAGGTGTTTGTAACCATGCATTCCACTTCCATTGCATTAGTAGGTGGCTCAAGACTCGTCAAGTGTGTCCACTTGGTAAGTTGTATATATATTGCTGTCTCTGCATACGTAAGCTGTCATTGTATGTTACCTGCTAATTAAGTACAACGCGCTTTATCTTTCAGATAACAGCGAGTGGGAGTTTCAGAAGTACGGTCACTAGAATTTACTGTTGGTGTACAGTGAATGGGAGGAGCTTCGGAACTATGGTCACTACAGTTTTTCTGTCATCGACGTTGAAAAGAACAATTCTGCTGCCTTATATGTTCCTTTCGTTTTTGCTCTGCAAATATCCAAGGCAATGACTTGAACTATGTTTTTAATTGTCGCATGTCTGTTTTAGGTTGCCTCAGAAGAATGAAATGTGATTGGAGACTAACCATATCTTATTCGTAATCATATTTGGAAATCACATATTTTCTTTGTTCTTCGGTGTTCATTACTATTTGTTGCTCTATTTGTTTTGTATCATGTTTTTTTGCCGTCTTATTTTCGTATAATTGTTCTTCAAACTCTTCTTTTCTTGTGAGCCAAGGGTCTATTAGTAACAACCTCTAAGGTTGATTATTCATGATCTTAAATTTTGACTCCGCCTCTAGAAAAATACTTGCGAAATAGGCTTTCTTTTTAGGGGTAGCACTTCATTTTTTGAAGATGACTATAAAGGTCATGTACTTAACAGATAGCTAGAGGTATTATACATACAATCTTCTTTGCCTCCTGGGATATTGATTATCGAACATCAAACCTATTCGATTGTTTATAAAAGAATAATATGTATATATAATTTATTATGTATAAATTATAATATTCGTTGGTTCATAAAAATAAACATGAAAGTAATCAAAGTATCGAGAACAAAGATATGTCGATAAAAAGAATCTTGATGAATTCATTCTGCAACCTCAAACTTAAAAAGAATGGAATTCAGGGACAACCAATGAAAGACGGTCATAATAAAGTTTACAAGTTATTTTATGATGTAATTGTCTAATTGAAGAATTATACAAGTTATTTTATGATGTAATTGTCTAATTGAAGATAAAAAGGGAAGATTTCGTGAGACTATTAGGCAAACGAATCGATCATTCATGACGTCCTACCAACGCTTCTACCCCTCCATCAAGGAAGAACCAACAACAACATATCCAGTGTAATCCCACAATGTGGAGTTTGTGGAGGATAGGTTGTATGCAAACCTTACGACTTTCGAAAAGGTAGATAGACCAACTTCTCACAAGATGGGTTACCACAACCTTAGAGCGTACGCAAATCTTACTTTACCACTCAGCTCGGAGGAACCAAAAAAACTTAAAGGTAGATAGAGAGAGTCTATAACCAACAAAACAAAAAACTTTAAAGGTAGATAGAGAGATCTATTTCCGATAGACCCTTGAAAGAACCAAAAGCCAAAAAAAAAAGGAAATGTCGCCAAAGAGATTTCGTGAGATTCTATTAGGCAAACGAGTCGATCATTCATGACGTCCTACCAACACTTCTACTCCTCCATCGAGGAAGAACCAACAACAACATATCCACTATAATCCCATAAGATTGAGCTTCTGGAGGCTAGACTGTACACAAATCTTATCACTTCCTAAGAGGTAGATAGACCAACATCTCACAAGGTGGGTTATCACTACCTTAGAGCATACACAAATCTTACTATACTACTCAGTTCGGAAGAACCAAAAAAACAAAAAACTTTAAAGGTAGATAGAGAGAGTCTATTTCCGATAGACCCTTAGCTCGAAAGAATCAAAAACCAAAAACCAAAAAAAAAAGACAACGTCGCCTGAGAGATTCGAACTCTCGCGGGGAAACCCCATGTACTTAGCAGGCACACGCCTTAACCACTCGGCCAAAGCGACACTTGTTGATGTTTTATCAAATATTTTAGTAGATAACCAATATCTACCTAAAATGGGAAGTTCTAGGAAAGATTTTTCAATAATCAAAGAATTTAGAAATTAGAAGAATATTTTTCCACTAATGATAATTAGCGCACATATGATTATTATTAATATTATTATAATCAAAAACAAATTCAAGAGTCAGAGTGGATACGAAATGAGTTTGACTCTTTCATATGCATACACTATAAATATTTTTATTGCATATATTTATATAACTTGAGGCGAATATAATGACAATAAAGCTATTAAATTTATGTTTTATTTATAAAAAAAAAAAAAAAAAAAAGAGAACAATTATAGCAAATAACTTCAATTCAAAGTCATAAAGATTCTACCACCCACAAAAGTCTACCCCTATTGAAGAAATGTCATACACATAAGCTATAAAGAAAACATATAGAGGGTCTATTTTCAATTTGAGAATATTCCCCCATACAAATAATTAGCAATTAGGCAACCAAACTTCAAAAGGTTCAAGTACCCTTTATTGAATTGCTTGTAAAAGTCATTTCATTATATTTAAACTACTATTATAAGGTTAACATAGAAAAAAGAAAACATACCCTTTTTGAAATATTGCTTGTTAAGCACATTCAATTATTAGTAATATGAGAAGGTTAAAATGAAGAAGTAAAATATATATATACCTTTTTGAATTGATTGTGAAGGACATTCATCAATTAATTAAACTAATTAACATGCTGACTTGTGTGGTTCATTTTTTTCTTTGCCGGTATTCAGTACTCATATTGAGGTCGATATGATTAAATTTAGATTTATATCAGAAAGTTTTGTATTAGACAATAAAACATTCTTTAACAATTAAAGACGACCTTGTACCTAGCAAGGCTCGAGTCTGAAATATCTGATTAAGGATATGCAAGACTTGTTTGATTCATATACTAGTTATTTCAGATATGTGATTAATAATGAAAGAAATTGTTACGTGGTGATTATTAATGAAAGGATATATATTGTTATACATAATTACTTACTCTAAGTGCATTATATTCTTCTCTTTAAATAATTTGATCCTTGCATATTGCCAATATACATTACATATACGTCTTGTTTCGTAGTATTTTATTCTGCATAAAATATATACATAAATTTTTGTACAACTTAATGTGAATATTAGTTGATGATCCCGACAATTACCAAATGTTGCATTAAATAATTATACAATCGCTAAATAGAATTAGTGATAGATTTTAACGTTTAGCTACAAAATTTATCCCTCGCGACTTCTTGTTCTTTTAGTAGTGTAAGGTACAAGCAATACAAACTTTCAAACTCCATTTTATAGTCAAGAAGATTCTTGAAGTTGATACAATAAGTCAATCAAGACTCTACCAAACTTTGATTATTTTTTTTTGTCAATAATCACTTTCTACATAGTATAACCTATAAATACACATACTATATCAATTTTGTTGTCAAAAACAACCACAACCAACTCAAAAAAAAGTCTCCAAAATGGCTGTTGTTGTTAGTAAGGTATTTTGTTCAAATTCTGAGGTTGTTCTTGTAGTAAGAAGTCGTCCACATGTTGTAAATGGTGGTGGATTTATAGTCACAAATAATTGTACACAAAATGTTGTTTTCAAAGTTGATGGATGTGGAATTCTTGGTAAAAAAGATGAAGTTATTCTAAGAGATAGTGATGGACATGATTTGCTTCTTATTAGGAAAAAGGTAATATTTGTTATTATTAGTACATGCATTAATTATCATGCATGTTTTCACCAGTTTTTCTTGAGTCGAGGGTCTACTGAAAACAATATTTCCACCTTATCATGCACTAGTTTTTCTTGAGTCAAGGGTCTACTGAAAATATTTCCACCTTATAAGCAAGATAAGGTCTATGTACATATACTCTACCCTTTTCAGACTTTACTTTGTGGGATTTACCGGATATGTTGTTATTATTGTTGTATGCATGTTTTCACTTGTGTGATATTTTTCTTGTTTTTCCCCTCAAATTATTTACTTATATACATACACATGCATACATATATGGTACTGTATACGAACGATAAACATGTATATAGTTATCTTTTGGCTTACCTGTCTTATTTTCCATAAGACTATCTATTTTTTATGGGCATACATACATTAATATGTAGTTATCTTTTAGATGAACTGTGTTATTTTTTACGAGGTCTAATCTCACTTTTTTTATGGACGTACATACGGTTAATATTTACCTTCTTGTCTTATTTTTCATGAGACTAATCTCACTTTCCATGGATATACATACAGTAAACATATAGAAAAATCGACTCTATATGGATAAACTTTAAAGATCTTTTGCATTGTAAGTTTCTAGAAGTTAAACTATTATAGAAAAAAAGTTTAAATATATTTTATCTAATATAATTATCTCATTTTTAGTAAATCGATTCTAAATCTTGAATTCGACTCTGATGGTTGATTTATACCTTTCAATTTTCAGGGAGGAGTAATTGAAGCACTAAGCATGCAAAAGAAATGGAAGGGTTATAGTAAAGATTTTGAAGGTTCTGAAAAGTTGGTATTTTGCTTGAAAGAGCCCAATAACTCTTGTTTCTTCAAGAAAATGCCTATCAAGATTTCAATTGAATCAAATGACTACAAAAATCACAAGAATTTTCAAATTGCTGGTTATTTCCCTGAGAGAGCTTGTAGCATTATTGACTCCAATGGCAATGTAGTTGCAAAGGTAAATAATAAATTTCATTTTGAATGGTGACATGTTTTTCGTATAAAGTATATTTTTGCTTTTTAAGACGTGCTTTCAAGAACTTTAAGGGTGTTATCGAAAATAACCTCTCTATCTCTTTCAAGATAGAGATAAGGTCCCAATGGGTATATGATCTATTATTGGTTCTTTCAAGAACTTAGAAAAAACAAACATAAAAGTGAGAAAAATCGTTACACTAACAATAATATATTATCTTTTGCACTGTTCGATTGCTTAAAGATATCTACTGATAAACTTTTTTTAAATATGTAGTTTGCAATCTTGAAAATAAGATGTCACCTTGTATAAGATAAAAATTACTTGATGATATAAAAAATCCTTATACTCATGGACGGAACTATAGAGGAGGAAGGAAATTCATGAGTCGAACTCCTCTATCAAGAACTAACATTATGTATAACAAATGATGAACTCCCTTGGTATGAGAATCATGTTATCGCTGGCCACTCCTTAGACTGGTAGTGTATATAACTTAAACTGATAAGTTATATTATATCCTTTTATAAATAGTAAAAATAATTATAGTCTATGCAGGTTGGAGCTAGGAAAGAGTTACAACAAGTGATGCCAAACAAAGATGTGTACACATTGACTATTAAGGCAGGAATAGATCAAGCCTTTGTTGTTGGAGTGATTGCAATTCTTGATTACATATATGAAGGATCTACAAGATGCTAATTAATAATCTTTTTTTCTATATGTGTAGTGGCAAATAAGAAAATGGCCACCACTTATTAATTATTCCTAAAGTTATATGAAAGATTCTTGTCATAATCAACTTCATCATTTAGAATTGATGAGAATATTGTTTCATTACAATCTTTAAATTACTTTATGTATTCAATTACGTATGTACTTTTGTATTCAATGAAAATGAGTGTTTATCTATGTATTTTTGATGTTTTTGGCTGGAGACGAATATAACCTCTAGTTGCCACAATAAAGAAGTTAATTGATTCAACAAAATCTATGGACACGTTTGGTTTGAATTCAAGTTATGACAGGATTAGTTATGATGAATAAATTATGATGCAATAAGTTATGATAGAATAAGTTATGTTGAAATTATTTTTTATTTGAGTATTTGGTTTGTTGTAGTCAAAATAATAGGCTTTGCATAAATTTTAAGAACAATTTATTTGTTTACAAAAGTACCCTTCATAAATGTGAAAAATGATGTATAAAAAAGGTTTAAAAGGATATTTTTGTCATTTACTTGTTTTTATCCCCCGAGATTACTATACCACCCAAGGGGAGGGATAATATCCCGATACTAATTATTAATTCCAGAATAAGTTATACCGGATATACCAACCAAACAACAAATTAAGTGGCACTACAATTTAATCCCAGGACAATTTTACGTAATCCTTCACACCAAACAACCCCTAATAGTTTAAGTTAAACCTTGTACTTTCAGTGAGAAATTCATTTAGCAAGTATAAATAATTTATTCAGAACCAATAAACAAAAAGATGCATTGGCTAGTGTAAGAAGAGAAAATTGTATATTTTTACAAAATAAATTTTTTCAGAAATAAAACATGTGATTCACTCTGCAAACAACAACATACCCAATATAATCGTACAAATAAATTTGTAGAGTCTAGAGAGGGTAGAGTGTACTACTTTGTTTCTAAGACCCTCAACTCAAAGAAAAGCACATAAAAAAGGAAATAATGAAAGTGAAGAAATCATCGTAAAATACTATAGAAATCTAGAGAGGAAAAAAAGGGACAATAACTATAATAAAATAGTATGATAATCGAAGTACAAAAGACCGTAGATAGATAGATAGTAATTGAAGGATTCAAACATTTTGCTGAAACTAAGATCCCAAGAAATGTAACATTTGACAAATAGAAACTCATTATCAGCATATGCAGAAGGATTGATAGCAACTAACAATCAAATGGGATCTTTTGTAAGTCTTGATAGCAAAGCATACATTTCTAAACTGAAAACAGACTGTATCATGTAGCTAATCAGTCACGCTCACTGATGGCTGTTAAGTGCTCGTCGATTTCCTCAGTAGTTAACACTCTAAAGACGGGATCTTCTTTCCTCACAACACCAACCTGCCAAAGACCAGAAGATATTATGAAATGAAGCAGGGAAACGATTGCACTACAATCCCACCTAAGACGATAAAGGTCAAACCAATTGTGTGATAAAGGTCTCATCTCTATCTTGTGGTTGTGGGGTGGTAACGTTCCCAGGTGCAACTCAAGTATTTCATTAAGTAATCAATCCCCATCCCCAAACAAGAATAAGAAACGACTCCTTTGAAGAAAAACCATGTAATATGAAAAATCACTGCGCTCCCCCTCCTCTCCTTTTCCTCTTCCATTCGAGAGGTGATCAACATAGGTAATAATAAAGTAATAACTGCAATACCCAATGGCGGATAATACGTGGAAAGAAACAAATTACCTCAATTTCACTGGCCTTGAAATCTTCTTGCAGAACAGATTGAAGAGCAGAAATAGTGGTCTGCAGAACAACAAATAATGTATCAGCAACAGTAAAGTGCATCCTCTGAACTTCAACATCAAACCTCATACACACAATTCTAAAAAGTACATGGACACAATATACTGAAACTTCACAAATAAAATTGTGCTCGATCTCAATCAAATGTAGAGCTTGTACAATTTATTTCAAACATCTGCAAAACTGTAAGCACTAGCCAAATTAAGAGTTCTAAGGCTTCAACAAAAAATCCATTTACCTGTGCTGGTAAATGATAGAGAAAGCCGCTTCCAGATTTCATTAGGAGGTTATATCAACTTTAATATCTTAAATTTAACAATAACCAAGTCTCAAGTTCTATTTTTTTATCAAAATTTCCGTAGTCAATTACACAATAAGATGATAAATTGTGTAGTCTTTTGCTAGTATATACAGTGATGAACAGAACAACAGAAAGATAATAAAAGCCTTAAACCACATCTGTGTACACCCTTCCCTTTTTACCTGAACAGTTTCCTCATAGGAGAAAGCAGGGTTATTTTTCATTTTCTTCTCCAAAAAGTTAATTGCCTCTTGCTCTTTAGATCCAGCACTTGTAGCCTGCAACCAAGGTCAATAAATGTAATACCGTCATAAACATGAAGAAAAGCCTTCAAAGTATCAATACTTTCAAAGAATCTCAAGACGGGACACTTAAAAGCCCTCAATGTCCTCTCGTACACTGTAAATATAAGATATTATGGAAGCATATCCCAAGGAAGCGATCACCGTTTGCTAGTAATTACAACATGGTATTCATACGTCTGGGTCTTATAAGGTCAGTGTAAGCACCGATTAAATATTAAAAAAGCAAAGCAGGGAATCATGAAGTTTAGCATCTACCTTTCAACTCATCCAGAAATCTTCTCATGTGCATGCTTCAATTCATATTGAAAAAGGTGGGTGATAATAGTAAAATATCATAAATTTCCTTACAAAATCTAAATCAGGTTTTCAGATCCAAAGTAAAATCATCCTTTGAATTACAGGATTTTACATACTTTTAAATAGAATGAATTATAGTAGGATTTTTTAGGATTAGAATTTTAATGTGCCACTTGAACCATCAATGGGTTCAAACCACCTGGTTGGTTTATGTTCTTTGTACAACTAAGCTACGAAGTGGTGCTAGAACATGATTGAAGACAGTGGGACAATAGGGTTAGAAAAGATTTGATGTAGCTTGAGGCTATGGTACATTGGTATGAACAAAGAAAGATGCCACTCAATGTTGTAAATTTGAGAGATATGGGAAGGCAATCACCAAATGGCTACCCATAAGCAGGAAAAACTGAATCAGCTTTTATTCAGAAAAGATCATCAAATTCAACAAATACCTTATGACCAAAAAAATGACCAGCGGGGTCACATTTGAAGAGTTGGGGGCCTTTCTCCTCATCGATGCCCAAAATCATAGCAACTATGCATCAAAGAAGAGACAAAAGAAGAATGAATAAAAATGTAGACGCAGAAATGCATTCCCTTCTTTCCTCACCAACAAAAAGAAAAGTGGGAGAGGCTTCACAAGAATCAAAGGGGCCAGCAACAAACCTACTCCAAGGGGTCTCATATAGGCATGCTGTGTGTACACCTGGGACTTGTCTGCAATCCTGAAAATACATGCTCTACAGATCATTATATAATATCACTGCTAAATTAAAGCTGGATATTCCTCTCACATATGTATTTTTATCTGTTATGCATTCTAGCTGATGTATTTACATAGTGCCAACTAAAGAGCATTTATAATATTCTCAATCTATTTAACTTGCTTCCTCTAATAAATTAACTAAACATTTGATAGCTTCAGAAATTAGAAGTTGATGGAGAGATAATATAAGATATGTGACATATCATAAGCTGCTCCTGCCCTACCAAAAGTTTGCATTTCCTTTTAACCTAGAAAAAGACCATTGAGGATGGCACTCTGCAGTATTAACTGGGCAAGTACATAGAGAAAAATATTATTAAGCAAAGGGAATACCATTTAGACAGTACATCTGCTGGCATTTCATAACCATATTTAAAGCGAAACTCAGCAGCTTCATTTCGAGCTTGTTGAACCAAAGTTCTTGCATCAGCTGAAATTGAGGAGAAGTCAAAGCAAATTATGGAATCATAAGCTCTGGAAGGAGCTACGCGTTCCTATTCTCATAGTCACAGATTGAAAGCAATATGATACATAGCTAAATAAACCTAATACAAGATAAGTGAATTATTTTTTTACTCAAAGTTGTCTCTAATTAGTTCATAAAATTAAATCAATAGCCTCAGTTGTGAAGTGTTCTCTATTGGGGCTAAGCAACCATGCTAAAAGAGATTCGCAGGCATCCATACTGGAAAATTGAGAGTGCAAATTTTCACATTTTTGCCACAAATATGCATTATCACATAAAGGAAGATAAATCAACATGTTTACTTTTGCTTGCAGAGAAAAAAGTGGATAGATATATAAAGAATCTTTATTAACTGATAGTTTATCAAAAAAAGATTAAAACCATCATTTGCCATATACTCCTTGAACCCCATAAAAGAGTGCAAACCTGTCATGCCAGTAGCCAATAGTCCAAGATACTTGGTAATTGGGAACAAATGGGATACACTGGTCTGATCCAATAGCTTGTCCTGCTCAGCCAAAATACACAAAACTTCAAACTCCATGTAACTCACAATTTCCAAAATTACGGGTCTACTTTTAGGAACATCAAGTCAACATAAATAGGATATACCAGAACAAACTACAACACTATCTGATCAATATATTCAAAACAATGGTGTCCTTTTCTCACAATTCCCCCAACCTTTGCTATATCAGTAATCCTACATCGGGTGGAAAATACAACGATACTATTGATCAACTAAGCTTCAACTTCAAATTAGCTGGGGCTGGTTTCATGAATCCTCTACATCTATTCTTCTTTATTCAAGCCCAATTCACTGGAATAAGTCTTTTGATCCAAATTACGAGCTCTAGAAAACTAGAGGTTCTCTAAATCTCTCACTTTTCTGTACACCGTCGTACAAGTTTCTTAACAGAACAAAAACACTAATGATTTACAAATTGCACCAAAAATTGAACTTACAGCGACTTTATTCAGAGCAACAACACAAACAAAGTCAAACAACTAAGATTCAATCCTTTTATAAATCCTCCATATCTATTCTGCTTTATTCAAGCCCATTTCACTGGAATACTAAAAACATTCTCCCTGATCACAAATTAGGAGCTCTAGAACACTAGAGGTTCCCTAAGCCTCTCACTTTCCCTTACAGACCTACAAGCCTCTCAACAGAGCAAAAACACTAATGATTTACAAATTGCACCAAATATTGACACTTACAGGGACTTTCTTCTGAGTAACAACACAAACAGAATCCTTTCCACGGACACCAATAGATGTGATTCCAGCTGCCTTCACAGCCTTAAACGCATATTCTGTTCACACAAAAAAAAGTAACAAAAACCTAAAACTTATCACAAATGACACAAAATCGAACAAAAATACGATTAAACTGGAGAAAATTCACATATTAGTTCCAAAATTCAAATCGAGTTATAAGAAGAAAAAAAATGAAAATGCTTACCGACTTGAAAGAGACGACCTTCAGGTGAGAAGATCGTAATGTGACGATCGTATCCGCCTCCACTTCCTCGACTCATTGTTCGATTCTACGGTTTGATTTTCTCAGTTCGATCTGAAAACTTTTGTCGAGCTGATTTTAGGGTTTTTTTCAGTATAAGAAATGGTAGATTTCGTGGAGAAGAAGAAGAGGAAACTTTGTTCCTGAGGGATGTATTGAAGTTACGAAAATACCCTCTTTAAGTCTTGTTTGTCTAATCGAATGTGATACGTATTATAAGTGTTTTTGTTCATTTATTAGTTAGTTAAGTTAACCGTATAAAATATATCATTTTTTTTGGATCATATGTTTCATTCGTCAATCTCAAATAGAAAATGATAGGAATTTTATGTTTATTGAGGAGAACATGTAATTAAAGGAGCATCAATCTCAAATAGAAAATGTTGGGAGTTTACGACTTATTGAGGTGAATGTGTATAATTCAAAAACTTGATATATTTGATGTGATTAACTTAACTATCTAATAGACGAATTAGAGCACCCACACAAAAAAGAATAATTAAAATCGAAAATCTGTGACTGAAACACTGTATTAGTAGTTGATGTGCTCAATTGACACGTAAATTTGAGTATCTGAATGGAATATCATGACAAGTTTAGCAAATTGTTTGGATAGTTGTTACCAATCGTTTCATAATATATTACTTTAATAAAAACATCACGTAGATAGATTGTACCATTTATCGTTGTCACGTAATGTCACACATCAACAATTTGAATGATAAACCTTAAAAAAAAAAAGTAAGTTATGAGATAAAAATACTATGAAAAGGTACAATAAAGGATAAAACAAGATTATTAAATAATAAGTAAAAATAAAATGAGAAGAAAATATTAAGGTATCGACGATCACACCAAATTGATTGTTACATAAAATGAGATTTTTCGTTATTACTTAATGATGAATTTAAACAATAAGATAAAATGAAATTTAAGTAACAATCAAAACAAATATAATATTCAAACTAACGATACAATACAATACAACATGTAACGACTAACAACCATCCAAACAAGTTGTAAGAGTCTAACCATATATTAAGTTTTTTCTAAACAAAAAAGGACCAAATTCATCCCTATTATTTTCGAAATTATTTAATATCTATCCCGTGTTTTATGTTTTCAAATAGGCATATGCATAATCATTCATTTAAACTTGGTCTTAGATGGCAAGTCACTAGTAAACATTGTAATTTTAATAGTGTATATCTAGACACTTTCATTTGTTCGCAATTGATAATTAAATAGACCAACTCATCTTTATTAAACATGACACATAAATTTTGAAGGTATCTAGATGATCATTTTACAAGTTAGAATATTTAACTGATACAGTGATAACGAGTTAAGGTGTCTAGATATGTATTAATGTATAATCAAAATTAAATTATGTATTTAAATAATATTTTTATATTTAGATGTCTGATGTTTAAATTCTTAAATAAATCTTACTAAAAATTTCAAATTCAGATCTCCAAATCTTTAAATAAACTTTATACCATGAGAATTCACATTAATCAAAATTTAATACTATAATATTTCATATCAAGCTTTTAAAAAACACAAGAGGGTGCACAAATCAAAATGGACATTCATAAAAGCATAGATGTTACTCCCACCCTCTTAATTCACGTAATATTAATGGCTGACTTGATAGATAGTTCAAGATTATTTATTTAGTTTGTTATTTAAATCATATTTTAGATATTTACGTAATTATAATTAAATTCTTTTTAAAGTAAGAATAAAATTTTAAAAATCAAAAGAGTGTGACTAAAATCATATTGAAAGTGATATTCTCAAATGAACCTTATAATATATAATACAAATTTAATTGAATCTCTATTATAAACTTCAAATATCAAATAAAAAATATATTAAAAAAAGTACATGAGATCTACAAATGGACCACACATAGACAAATATAAAAAATTACTCATTAAAATACTAAGCACAATTGCACCGCATTTCAACTACTTTTGTAATAGTCGTATTTTTTTATTCTTAATCAAATATTTTTAGGTTTGCATCTATATAAAAAAATAAAATTGTTTGAACTTGAAAGCCCTTTGAGTCCAAGTATGAAAGAATTATTCTATTAAAAATGCTTTCTCAAAATAAATTAGTAAGCTTTAGTATGAATATTGAACACTAAATTTCAGTGTGGAAAAATAAAAATATTGCATTAGTATTTTTTTTTTCTGAATTCCTACCCGACGTTTAAAATGCACATTAAAGATTAAATTCAGACCAACTAAATTCAAATCATGTATTTACAGAGTCTATTTGAAAAATTACACTTCATCAAGATTTTTTCATATCTGAGTTCAAACCTGAAACATATAATCAAGGTGGAGTAGTCTCACCACGGCGCCTTAATCCATGTCGGTTAATGCATTAGTATCATTTTCACACTAACCCCACCTCCACCCTTACCCCCACACCTGTCCTCTTCTTCTCTTACACTTCATGCACCTCATCTAGCCCATTTTTTCTCTAAGTTCTTGAAGTGATTCTTATGTTTTTCAACCCAAATTCATCTTTCTTACACAATTTAATCTATTGATTCCCTTCCTAAATCATTTTCCAACATCAATCCTACGTTTTCCAGGTTCAAATTCATCCAATTTTTAGGTATGCATTTCGTGTATATAAATCAGATTCAATACAGCATTACTCTTTATCATTTTGGTGTTTTGTGACATTGCTATATCTATGTACAGGGATATTTTAGTATTGATTTGATTCAGATTGTTTTTGCTACCTTTAAACTTCTTAAAGATCCAATCTTTATACAGATTTTGTGCGTTACTGAATTGGGGTTACTGATTTCTCTTTCAGTCGAGGGTCTATTGGAAACAACAAATCTACTACAGGGAGTAGGGGTAAGGTCTGCGTATACTCTACCTTTCCGGACTCCACTTGTGAGACTATATTGGGTATGTTGTTTTATGTATTTCTGCTGTGAATTATTGTTTTTGTTACTGATTTTGTTGGATTTAACATATTCCAGATACTGGGTATTTCAAGATTTTATTTGATTTTAGTGTTACATTTTGTTGGTGCTACTTGTTCATTTCGTAATTGTTTTCAGCAGGCTTCTTCGCTATTGTATTTGTTCGACGTACTTGCTTTTTTGGATATGATTTAGTTGAGCTGAGCGTTTATTGGAAACCTCCTCTTTTACCTGCATAAGGTAAGGGTGAGGCTGCGTATGCACCACCCTCCCTAGGCTTCACAAAGCTACTATCTTTGGTTTTTACTAGTATTATCAGAACCAATTGTTGTATATTTGTGCTCTGAGTTTTAATTATGGAACATGATTTTGTGATAAATTAAATATTTTGGGTACTGGGTTTTCAATTTAAGCCCTTCATCCGTCTGGCGGCTGGTGCTGCTCTATATTTAATTATTATTACAATTCCTTCATGTTGGTAAAGCTGCTATCTTTGTTTTGCAGTCTATGTTGCTCAGACTCTTCAAAAAAGTTGATGTGTGTGTGTTGAATACTCCAAAAGTACTGTATTTTGGAGAATCTGATATGGTGTGGCAAAAATTTTGGAGAGTCCAAGCAACATAGTTTGCAGTAGTATTAATGTTACTTTAATTATTAGGATTCGTTCACCAGGTAGAAAATTATAGGGAGCCGGATGGATCTGCTTCAAAGATAAAATTTGGCCCAATCTTTAGTTGAAGGTGGCCAGTAGGAAGAAGCAATGGCATTATTGTTATCAGTCCATGGTTTTGCTGGAAACTATCTATTATTGCAGGACATTGCTGAACCGTGAAGTCTTTAGAGTTGGGGTTGGACTGAGTATTAAAATATATTGATTGGGATAACGGGTTAAGGCAGGATGTTGTTTTTTTTATAAGATAAAGTGAAGGGCGAAAAAGGGTCTGTTAATAGGGATGGACTTTTAAGTATTGGATGATTCTTTGTTGTGCTTGGACTCAATTGATTAAAATTGTATAATTTGTCTCTAAATAGTGGATCAGCATCTTATGCTCTCACATCTCGAGAAGGAAACTTATGGAAGACATCTATTTATGATAGAATAGGAGTACTATTTGACGTCGTTTCTTAAAGATGCCTACTTCCTGATTTGAGAGCTTATAGTATTTTATAAAGTATTGTTGTCCATTATAATCTGTCGAAGGTGGCTTTCTGTGTTCTATAAGTGTCTGGTTCGTGGTCCATATCAAGATTTGTGCCTGTGAATCTCCAACTGCACTTTTTTTACACCAGAAACAACTCTTCTATTTTTGCCTCAATCATTTTCCTTTCACTTATTGGCAGATGTTACTCTGAAGCAAAAATAATGTCCATTGTGGTGGAATGAGTTCAAGTCCAAACATCCCTAAGCTTCAAGGATGAAGGGAGGTTTGAAGGTGTCACAGATCTCTCTCATCCTTATCGGATTCGTGTGTGCTTCTGTTCTTCTTTTGGCATATGTGAAAAGCCTATTTCTTTCTTCTTCAGTACTACCTCAGAATCATGTCTTGCAGCTCTCTCCAGGTTTGCATAAACCCTCTGACATACCATTGTTGTATTTTCATTTTTACGTTGCAGGTTAGTTAATATCTTCATCAAATTTAAAGATTATGGTAGTATTTTACATTGGAGCTCTTTGTTGTTTGGGTTAAGAACATTTTCACGCAAAATGAAAAACTCTCTCATTAATGATTCAACCATTTTATATATCATTTGAGTGAGTTAAGTCTTTCTTTAGTTGAGATGCATTTATGGGTCTAAGTTTGCAAACACCAGTGTAGTTGTAGCAACCATTTTTTATTGTGAGGATATCTTATGAAGAAAGCTTGTCTAAATTGTTAGTTAACATTCTTTGAAGTGAACACGTCCCCTCTTTTTATGTGTTTTTAGGATACATTCTTACCTGGCGGACATGGAGTCTCTAATGCATACACCTTTTGTCATATGGTTTGGCTGGATCTTTACCACAGTGATCTTACTTTATGGTGGACATACTGCTGACCTTGTTGATCTAGATGTATTTTTCTAAGCAGTAGTTTTTTGTTCTCAACTATTTATCTCCTTAGAGAATGGTCAAGTTCGTGTATTTCTGCAACTAATTTTTAAGTAATAAAGGCACCATTCTGAATTAGGAATTTAGGACTCAACTCCTAGGTGGAGATGTTGCAGGATCCTGTTGAGTTACTTATTATACTCTCTTCTCTGGCAGATCTTAGAGTGAAAGATGAAGAAGCTTTGGGTGAAGGAAGCGGATCGGAGCAATCAGAAGACAGTGTTAGCTTTGAATCTGAAAAATATCCTACTTATGCAAACTCTTCACCAGTGATTAAGGTGACTGAAGAATTGATTACTCATGAAGGAATAGGAGGTAAGTGTTGTTTCGGGACATCATAATTTCCTCATCTCAAAGTACCTAAATCTTGATGAATTAGAGGCATCATTTAACTCATGAAAATGGCATATGATGGATTACTTTCACAGGGTCGTCTTGATGTGCTCAAGTGAATGTACTACTAAAGTTAACCGACTCTACTCTCTACTTTTTGATATTTTAATAGTTTTTTTGGCAGTGCAGGTATTGCTCCGAATTTCACTGAAAAAGGAGATTTAAAAGATGTTTCAGACAAAAAAACAGGTTTAATAGAGCAGGAAATTGACGTTTCCACTGCTGTGAGTTCTGGGGGTGAACATAGTGAAAATTTTACAGCAACCTCGGAAAGACAAGGTGGCCTATCTTTCCTTTTTAATCCTTATTTATCTAATCACTGATTTGCTTTGTCAATTTCTCCGACCATGTAATCGTTGATATTGTTTAACTGAGAATTTGTCTACCAGTTCTTGAGATATCCCTTTCTTTGGGTCTTCTATAATATGATAAGCCTTGTTTTCAGATTGCAACTTTGCTAAAGGCAGATGGGTCATAGATGATAGCCGACCTTTATATTCTGGATTTGGCTGCAAGCAATGGTTGTCATCAATGTGGGCTTGTCGCTTGACACAACGTACAGATTTTGAATACGAAAAGTTACGTTGGCGACCCAAAAATTGTGAGCTGGAAGAGTTCACCGGTGTTAAATTTCTGAAAAGGTAGCGTTATTTTTCTTATGAAGTCTTCATTTCTGATCCTTGAATTCAAGTTTGAGATGTGGTCCACAAAAGAAACAGAAAGTTCTTTATTAACTGTATGAAAACCTTTTCTTTATTTGTTTCTAGCACAACTCAAGTAGTGTCTACCTTCTCTCCGTCGGTTATTTTTCTAAGGCTAATTAGATGAGCGTTTGGCTTAATCAAAATATTATAATGTATGTTAAATCTGAAATGTATAATCTGTTACAGTAGAGCTATCTTCGTGTCTTGTCGTCCTCCCTTTTCTTGCGCATACAGACGTGCAAATCATGAAAAATGTTTTCACAGTTCCGGAAGGTTATTTCTTATTACTTAGCAATTAGCATTGCTATCTCTTTTCCTTGAGGTGAAATTATTTGGATTTGATTATTCTACATGTAAGAGATTCACTAAATTTGATGGTGCATCCAGGATGCAAAACAAAACTCTGGCGTTTATCGGGGATTCGCTTGGTAGACAGCAATTTCAGTCACTTATGTGTATGATTACTGGTGGAAAAGATAAACCTAATGTTCTTGATGTTGGGCACGAATATGGTCTTGTGCAATCTCGTGGTTCTGCGCGACCTGATGGATGGGCTTTTCGATTTCCAGACACCAAAACAACTATTCTTTATTATTGGTCTGCTAGTCTCTGTGACTTGACACCCATAAATCCATCCGACCCTGCTACTGATTACGCCATGCACCTGGACCGTCCTCCAGCATTTTTGAGTCATTTCCTTCCAAGCTTCGATGTCCTTGTTCTAAACACAGGACACCATTGGAATAGAGGAAAGCTTAAGGCCAACCGGTGGGTCATGTATGTGGGCGGTGTTCCTAATACAAGCAGGAAGATTGCGACAATTGGTGGTGCCAAGAATTTCACAATTCACAGTATTGTCAATTGGGTGCACTCACAGCTGCCAAAATACCCTCATGTAAAAGCATTCTATCGGACTATATCCCCCAGACATTTCTTTAACGGAGATTGGAACACAGGAGGTACATGTGACAACACTACTCCACTTTCCGAGGGGAAGGAGGTTTTACAAGACGAATCAAGTGACTATGATGCAGCACGTGCTGTAAGAGGAACAGACGTTAAGCTTTTGGACATCACTGCTTTATCCCAGCTGAGAGATGAAGGTCATATATCTCGATACAGCATCAAAGCAACACCCGGAGTCCAGGATTGTCTACATTGGTGCTTACCAGGTGTTCCAGATACATGGAATGAAATTCTTTTTGCTCAAATTTGATATACCTTAACTCGCAAACTACTGGTGTTGAAACTTGAAACTTCTTCTCCATCTGCCATCAAAGGAACGCGAGTTGCCAAATGATGCAAAATACTACATGAGTAATATCGTGAAATCTTTGATCCATGGAGATACTATATGACTTATACATTATAACAGAGAACTACAGCTGCTGCTTTGCCATATGCTAAGAAGATGAGTTTTTTTTTGTTTTAGGATTTGAGGGTGGAAGAGAGCTCCACCATTGATTTGTACACTATATATTCCACCTGAGTTTGTACTCTTTTAGAAATATGAGAAAACTATCCAAGGTCATTTATGGTGATTTTTATATGTTTCCATTTTTTTATTGAAGTTTATTCCATAGATGAACTTTTTTCTAAAATTTTCCAGTACTATGTGATTAATGTAATAGGCATATATGACATTATTACATCAGAGCGAGTTTACTCAATACGCACCTGATCAGAGCGAGTTTACTCAATGCACACCTGATCAGAGCGAGTTTACTCAATGCACACCTCATCAAAGCGAGTTTACTCAATGCGCACCTAAAGAGTAACCCCTGATAATTTACTATGAAATTGAAATCACAAGATAAAAGTAACATTAAGCCAAATGCAAGTTTTTAGTACATTTTCATGGTGGACAATTAGATATAAAAACTAAAGGGTCGTTTGAACTTGCTTTGAAGTTGAGATTTTGTTTAGATGGGCCATTTGAATTTTTTAAAGTTGTATTTATTTTCATAAAACATGAGAATCTCACAAAAATTATTAAAACCTTTTCTACTCTTATGCAATCTTACAAATGAACAAGAAATCGAAATATTCTAATACGTCGAATTAATAAATCACATATTTCATTTTTAAATAAATGCAATTTTCAGATACACATGGTTTTAAAATAATCTATAAATAATAACAAGTTATACTTTAATATAACTCTCGCATACGGCACAAACAATCTATTCTCATCGATATTTAAATACTATTTTAAGAAAATAAATATCATAAATCGCAATAATTGACAATTCAAAATATTTATAGTCATATGAAAAAATCGCCATAAAGTCACTATGACTCAAAGAAAAACTCGTTTACCAAATTACGATGGATAGAGTAAATTAGAGTAACAACAATATATTTAATTAGTACATACATTTGAAAAGAGTAGCGTGTACATGAATCTTACCCCAACCTTAAAAAGGTAGAGTCATAGAAAGATAGTTTCTGATAGACTTCTGTTCAAGAACAAGTACCTGGAAGCAATTTGAGAAAAATAATTAAAAAACATAGATAAAATAGCATAACTAAACCTTCTGAACAAAATAAATAAAAACTAGGAAAAAAGGACAAACATACCCCGAACCATCGTAAATGATATACAAATACCGTCCATCATATTTTTGGGACATTGGTGCCCCTGTTATCTAAAAACTAGAGCATATATGCCCTTCGCTATAATAAAGACTAAATGGGGACACGTGGCACAATCTTATCCGTCGATCCGATATTTAATAAATGTCGGGTCGGTGGATAAGATTATGACACATGTATGTCTATTAGTATAAATGATATATATGCTCTAGTTTTTAGACGGTAGGACACCAATGTTCCAAAAGTATGACGAAAGGTATCCGCATACCATTTACAATAGTTCAAAGGTATATTTATCCTTCTTTTCCTAAAAATTGTACTAACATATAAATATATCATTTAACTTGGTTAAACATGCACGTCTTACATATCAAATCACGTAAGATGCATATATCTTGCATGACAAATAGCATAAGATTTTGCCATGTATCAAGAATTGTTTACTCGTTGAACTTTATTAACTTTTATCTAATAGTGTCCTCTAATTTTTTTGAGTCAAAAAATTCAAACTAAAAGTGAGAAAATTGTATGGCAGCCATTGCTAGCAAACTTGCAAACCGAGGCAAAAACGTGTTCACTTCCGATACTTTCTCCGGTAACAAAGTTTATATGATAACAATATCACACCACTAACGTCGGCCGGCGATCGGAAAAGTTTGCTCCCAGAAGAAGAGGAAGAAACGAAATCAACATTTCGCAAAATCCTCTTCTTCTCCATTATTTATTTTTTTGAATTTTTTTTCATCTATTATTGTACGGATTTACGTACAATTTTGATTTAACAATGGCGGATCAGGAGGAATTTGTGAAATCGGTAGAAGACGGGTTGAGGTTATCAAAGCGGATATATTTTGGGAAGGATCGTGCGGTTGCGCCGCCGAAGCAGATGACGGCGATGGAGAAAACGGCGGAATCGTATTTTCCGACGTCGCCTATGATGTATGCTGTGATTGAGAATCCTGCGTTCGTTGATTACCCGGATATTCCGAGTTATCAACCTCATGTGCATGGCAGGTGTGATCCTCCTGCTTTGATTCCGTTACAGATGAACGGAGTTTCGATTGCGGCGGATTGTTATTTCGATACAGCGTTTATCACTGTTAAGGGTTCGTGGCGTCTGCATTGTGTTATGAGTTGCCGGAGCTGTGATTGTCGCATTGCTGTTCCCATGGGCGAGCAGGTAATTATGGAAATTTAAATTTTATCACATTTATTTTGATTTTTGAGGTCACGGTTCAAGCTATGGAAATAGCCTCTTGCAGAAATGAATGATACTGTGTGCAAAGTCGGAGCTTAATGCACCCGGCTGCCCCTTTATTTTGAATAATTTTGAGGGACAACTTGAAACTCATCATATTTTATTGAATATGCGATTCTTCTAATTTACCCATAAAAGTACACTCTTTTTCAATGATGTAATACATATTAAGTGTTGATCTCATTAGGTAGAGAGTAATCATATTAGTTGGGGATTAGACGGGTGGTTTGCTTATATGGACTTGAACAATACTCTCCTCTTGAGCTAACTTTTGGGGCTGAGTAAGGTCCATGTGTCATGTCTTTATAGTAATGAAGCTATCCATTTTAGTAAATGCAAAGAGATTACCTTGTTGAATGACTTCTCTTCCTCAGAGCTGATAATATAAGCACTCAAGAGGGAAAGGTTTTGTGTTTTTGTTTTCCACTCGATGTTCGGTATCCACTTGGGTGTTATGGTATAACGTTTGGTAGGAAACAATATTTTTGTCTAATTACTAGTTGTGAACTATTAGAAGCTTCAAAATACTATTCAGATGTTTTCCCTGTGATAATGGCAGTTGTAGTTTCTTACCTTACAAAAAAACATGAACTTTGATATATCAACCAAAGATGTTGGTGATCATGATTTAGGATGTCAAACGGGTTTTGTAGCTTTGATTGTTTCGGTTAAGTATTCTCAATATTTTCCGTCACAAGTCAATGGCTTCTGAAATGTTAAAGGCAAAGTAGCATATCTTGAAAGCAATGAGCTATCGAGATTCTTTTCTAGTTCTAAGGCTTAATAGAACTTCTCTGGATAGTGTGCTCTTCTCTGTTCTTCCCTGGCTCTCCCCTCCCTTATTCCCCTTTCTATGCAAAGAGAGGAGCAGAAATGATATGGAATTTGTGATTTCACATAAAAGAAAAGAAAAAGGTAGTTTTCCACCTTCATGTAAGATTTTGGGAAGTGTTGTATTGTTGAATCTTTCTTATTCTTTTATAATCCTTGCCATTCTCCTGTTTCACAGAAGTGAAACATTGCTGATTGTTTGTTCTCAAGTGATGCATTATTTGGCTAACAGGGTTCAATTCTAGGTGTCGAGATTGAGTTACCCAGGAAATCATACAGCACAAAACTAGTTGCCGAGGATGATGAAAAAGAAAATAAGAAGTTAGTCAAAGTTGAAGATGGATGCTTTCTGAAGCCACATATTTTTACCCTTACAATACCAGAGGTAACTGTCTGCTATATAATTTGCTTTCTAATTTCGTCCATGATTGTTCATTTTACTAATGGAATTACCTTTTCAGATTGATGGGGGAACATATATCTCAGTCACTATTAGATGGTCTCAGAAGTTATTGTATCGCGATGGCCAATTTATCTTGAGCATACCCTATAGTTTCCCGGTGTACGTGACTCCAGTTGGAAAGAAGATATCTAAGAAAGAAAAGATACAGTTTAATGTTAACTGTGGTCCGCGAGCTGAGGTTTCGTGTAAGGCTATCAGTCACCCTCTTAAGGTGAAACTTGTTATGCATTCTACTGATTTGTGATTTGTGTTTGATGAAGTAATATGACATTGGTGTCGATAATGGTCTTTTAGGAACTAGACGACGAAGATGAAAAGTTAGGCTGGTTCTATGAAGCTGATGTCCTTAACTGGTCAAGTAATGATGTTGTAATTACTTACAAGGTACGCCCTCCATTAATTTGTTTCGGATTCCTGGAAGAAAGTTTCAATTATGTGTCGACTAGGTTAATATATCACAGTCTGTTGTTTATAATAAACGTGTATGTTGCAATTTCATTTTAGCAACATTAAAATGATATAAAGCTTTTCTAAAATTTGGGTTCCAAGGAACTCTCTCATCTGTCATCACTGTTGTTTTAGATCTCGAGTCCCAACTACCACGGCAGTGTACTTCTGCAATCTCCCCAACAACATGACACTGATCAGAGAAAGATGTTCAGCTGCTATCTTTTTCCAGGTGCCTTGGAGTGTAGAAAGGTTGGTACTTCTTTTTTCATTGTCTTCTTTTGCATAAATCCAGAAATTTGATTACTAGCAAAGTTGAAATAGCACCTCGACTAATTCCATGGGATATCTGTCACCTCCCACCAGCAACAAGTACCTGATAGCTCTATTTACCTAGGCTAGAAACATATGAGAAGGTATTACCTAGTGTTTTGATTCTGCTGGGATTTAAACTTGAGACCTCAACCCACTTCATTTACCACTAGGCCGCACCCTTGGGTGCTTATAGTCGATGAATATTGTGACTTACTTTCCTTTATTGGTTCTTAAGGTTCCTCTTTTTCTTTTCTTTTAATTGGTTAGCAATGTGGGAATGTTATTGCTCTCTTGAAAGAGGAAGCTTTAGATATTTTCATTTCCTTTGAACTTTGTGATAGGTATTCAGAAAGGAAGTGATATTTGTTGTTGATATAAGTGGGAGCATGAAGGGAAAACCAATCGACGATTCCAAACAAGCACTCTCTGTAGCATTATCAAAACTTGATTCCCAAGATCTGTTTAATATAATAGCTTTCAACAATGAAGAGTACCTATTTTCATCATCTCTGGAGGTAGCAACCAAGGAGGCTATTGACAATGCAATTCAGTGGATTGACATGAACTTTATTGCTGGTGGCAGTACAAATATCTTGAATCCAATGAAACAGGTCATCTTATCTTCTCATATACTTTTCAGTTGTAATTAATTGATTGGCATGTCCAAGTGTTACTTGCATCAAGAAAGTACATCTTAAGTTATATATCTAATTTTGCTTTTTGTAACATACTGACAGCATGCCTTTTCCTTTATCAGGCCATAGGGATGTTGTCTAACGCTGGAGAATCCATGCCTATCATTTTTCTGGTCACAGATGGAGCTGTTGAAGATGAAAGACAGATCTGTGAATTCGTGAAGAGTCATCTCACACAAAACAGAACAATGTGCCCACGACTTTACACATTTGGCATAGGTATTCCCACCCTCAAAACAAATGGAGTCTTGTGTGTTGGAGATGCATGATCTCCACTGTTTTTAAAAAAAAAACTCAATGACATTATCTCAAGACTATTCCATATCCATGTAACAGTAATTTGGATTTTTTATTGTTCTACGTATTTACAAACTTAGGTCTTCAGGCTGTTACCATTTGAGGCTATTACTAGCTTATTACCATAAAATTGATGCTCTTCATAGCCACCTAAATCCTAATGGTTGCATGCTGTTTCGGATCTCTAAGCCTGGATTCCATCTCTCTGCAATAAGTAATTTGTCCATAGTACAGTAGGTTTTTCTTTTTCTACATCTGATTCTTGTTTGAATTTTTTCAGGATTATTCTGCAACCATTATTTTCTGCGCACACTAGCAATGATGAGTCGTGGTCATTATGATGCTGCTATTGATGTTGGTGAGTTTTGTGCCTGTACAAAGTATTTCGTTTAAGAACTGTTGCCAAAATGCTTTTGTCACATGATTGAGTGGTGGGGGCTATTGTAAACCCGTGGCCATCTTCTTGACCATTTCTTCATTTACCATGATATTTTTATTTGGTTTTATTAATTATGTTGTTTTCAAGAGAAAGAAAAAATTCATTTACTATGATCTTACTAGTGGATCCCTAAAGATGGACAAATTTTTCCAAAATCAAACAAAGACTTCCTATTTTAGAGACGAGGCATTTTCTTATTATAAACAACGGATGGCACTTGTTGGTGTTTAACAATTTTAGATTTCTGGAACCTCAAGGTCCGCAAGCTGAATAATAGGCTAATAACACATTTTCCCTTGCTAACCACGATGACAATGCTGTGTTATCATAAAGCACATGTAGATGCAGTTTCCTAGTGTGTCCCAAAAATATTGTTTCAAGGGCTGGTGTTTTATAGCAGCTTTTGGTCTTATTTTGCTAGAAGACGCGTAAATTTAGGTTACCTGCTTTTGTGGTGCAAATTCTTAGCTGTTGTGACCTGAAACCATTTCCCGTGTTGGTGCTTTTTCAGAATCACTTCAAGTTCGTTTGGAGAGGCTATTCTCCAGGGCTTCATCTATCATCCTTGCAAATATTGCCTTTGAGAACCTTGATGGCCTTGAAGAATTAGAGGTGTGCTTATGAAAATATACCCTCCTTACTGATATGTCTGGCTATGATCGAATGAATATGAATTTTAATGATTTGTTATGAGCTCTCAGTGTCGTTTCAAAAGACTGCTATAATTACATTGATGCAGTCTTACCTATGTAACTACATGTTTCCTGAGAAAGAACCGTTAAATTTTGTGATAGGTGTATCCCTCTCAAATTCCAGA
>JAJOOR010006444.1:0-29266 GCA_036250505.1 Solanum acaule
GCAACTTCCATTTAGATGGGTAAGAATTGATATGATTTCCTTCTTCCAATCTTACCACAACTTTCCTTGTACAAAGAATGAGAGTTGTTCAAAGGAACTTCTATATAAGAATCTCTCATGTACAAAGGACTGATCAAAGAATCATTGAAAAAATAATAATTCTCCTAACCAAATCAATGTGGAACTCCAAATTTGGTTTGTTCTTTTCTCAATTTCGTGCAGTCCCGCCAAAATGCTCTTTTCTTGGTATAAAAGAATTCAAACGACAAGCGACGTGAATGTGGAGAAACTAGACTTATAGTACTATGACATATCCAAAAACCAACGTCAAAAACCTTTTGTAATGACGGGAATTGATTTTTGAATTTGGTCATAAAATCTGGAAGTTCTCCTCATAATTATGCGCAATCTCGCCAAAACGTCCTTTTCTCGGTGTAGCAGCATTCAAACGACAAGCCACTTGATTCTGGAGAAACTAGACTTTTGGTACTACGACATATCCAAAAATCAACGTTAAACACCTTCCGGATTGACAGGAATTGAATTTTGAAGTTGGTCATCCAATCTGGAAGTTCTCCTCACAGTTATGCACAATCTCACCAAAACATCCTTTTCTCGGTGTAGGAGCATTCAAACAACAAGTGGCTTGATTCTGGAGAAATTAGACTTTTGGTACTACGATATATCCAAAAATCAACGTTAAACACCTTCCATATTAACGGGAATCAAAATTTGAAGTTGGAGCCCAAATCAGTTCTTCTCACAGCTACGTGCAATCCCGCAAAATCATCCTTTTCTTGGTGTAGAAGCTTTCAAATGACAAGCGGGTTGATTCTCAAGAAACTAGACTCGTAATACTGTGAAATGTCCAACAATCAATGTCAAACTCTTCCTGAATTGACAGAAATGATTTTTGAAGTTGGTCTTCAAATTTTGCAGATTTGTGTCTTTTAGATTTTTCTTGTTTCTCTTTCATGCAGGTAATGGTTGTGGTTGCATCTTTATTTATGCATTGACATGTTTCTTAGACACGGGAGATTGATGTTCAAGATCCAATTTGGCCGTAATTCAAAGCTTCGTGCTACTGACACTGGTATGTCGAACAAGATTGTTGTGCTGCTGCTCATGTTTGTCATGCCATATTGAAGGGTCATGCACTTACTAAATGTGTTATCAGAAGTAGATCAACCAAGAAAAAATTGAAAACTTCGTGCAATTGGCACCGATAACTCCAATATTATTTTTTTTCATTTCAGGTTTCTGAAAGAGCTTAAATCACTTAGAAGTTGCACGAGTTGTTCATATGATTGGCGTGGAACCACTCATCTCATCCTAGCAATGTTGGCAGAAAACTCAGTTGAGGCATTCACCTTCCTTGCAGCCTTGGTAAAGAGAACTTTCCCCCTCCATTTTCATCCCCCTCCATGAGAGAAACATTTGGAGTACTTTCATTTCATTTCCAACGAGAAAGCACCCGGTGCGAGGATGGCGAGAGAAACACTTGGTGTAGGCCTCCAAACATCAACGAACTAGATTACGGATAATCTCATTGTTCAGGCTGTAGTGTGGATTGACATCTCCCTTTCAATTTGGAGAAGACCTTGGACCAATCTTATGACTTCTTGGAAGTACATGGAGCTCGAATTCCTTACACTTTGTGATTCCAACTTTGCACGATTATGGTAGAAAATTCATAACTTAGAGTATGAATAGTGAAATCATGTATTTCTTGTTTCGTTGGGAAAAAAAACTCAAATAACTACAGTATATATAAAAATCACGGGCCAATGACTATATGGATTAGTACCAATATCGCTTCAAAGTCAGGTCACAATTTTGTATTTCTCGGCTTTTCAGCTTCGCGCGTCTGTAGTATAAAATTCACAACTCAAAGTAGGAGTATTGAATTCATGATTTTCTTTTTCCGTTGGAAAGACAACTCAAAGAACTACATAATGTATAAAAATCACGGACAAATACTTTGTGGATTGGTACATATATCGCTTCAAAGTCAACTCGCGATTCTGTCTCGCTCAACTCTTCAGCTTTGTGCAACTTTGGGAGAAAATCAATAACTCTGCGTAGGAGCTTCGAAATGATGTGATTCTTGTTTAATTGGAAGCATAACTCATAGGCGTACAACATATGTAAAAATCACGGCCAAAAGAATTCCAGATTAGTACATATATATTTTCAAAGTTAGCTCAAATTCTGCCTCGCTCCACTCTTCAGCTTCGAGTAACTCTGGGAGAAAATCAATAACTCAGCGTAGGAGCCTCGAAATGATGCGATTCTTATTTCATTGGAAGCATAACTCATAGACATACAACATACGTAAAAATCACGGCCAAAACCTTTATGGATTTTCACAAATATGTCTTTGAAGTCTGCTCAGTTTAATTTCGAAATCTAATGGTCTATTTCGCAGCTTTGAGCGGTCGTGGTATAAACTTCATAACTTGGCAAACAAACCTCTGAATCACGATCCGGTTTTTACGTTGCAAAGTAGATTCCAAGAACTGCAATATATGTGAAAGTCATGGTCAAAACCTTTGCGGATTTTTGCAAATGCGCCTTTGAAGTCAGCTAAGATGTCTTGCTTAACTCTTCTCCTTTGCTCATTTGTGACGCATTTGAACTCATGTGCTAGCTACATAATTTTAAAGAGCTAGTGTGATGATCACGCAATGCCACCAAACTCCTCTTTTTTTTACTCATGTGACTGAGCTTAGAGTGATTACTCCAAGCGCTTACGTACCTTGGTGAAGAGGATCAAGTCATATCGTAGTTCAGGATGATGAGTTTTTTTTTTCTTTTTTTTTTGGACCGTACACAGTTTATACTCTTGCAGGCCAGGAGTAGCATGTAGTTTATGCTCGTACCTTAAGGAGCGTTGTAACATGCAATTTAGGCTCGTACGTTGAGGAGCATTTCAACTTACAGTTTAGGCTCGTGCATCGAGGAGCATTTCAAGGAAGAATTCCATCAATGTAATTGTCCTTCTAACCTTTTGTGATGAAGCATTAATGTACTTCGATTTGGTGTTGGATTTTATGCTTTCGCATTGTTGAAGATGATTTGTACTTGATTTTGTGTCGACTTTTGTAAGTCGGAGTTTAGAAGTCCCTTGATGTTTTTTACCTTTTGCGAGAGACCAAAATCCAAGTATCGTCATTCTTTTTATTAGAGAAGTAATCTACCTTGGATGTGTTTGTTGTTTTCTTCAAGGTGGTAACTTCAACTAGTTCAAAGCTCCCAAACTGCAGTATGATGACATCTTCTTCAATTTTTGGCGATGCCACAGGACGTAGAACTTCTGAAATTGAATCATAATCAAGTTTGACACTAGCATGATTTGTCTCAGCTGTCTCACCATCGTCAGCGATGATATTTCCCTCTCGTACCAATGTCATGATCTTTTCCTTTAGAATGAAGCATTTTGTGGTGTGATGACCGATGATGCAGTGGAATTTGCAATACATAGGATCATCAACTTTATTGGATTCTTTGGGTCGCTTTGACTCTGGGAGTGCAATGAATTTCTTGGTTAGCAGCTCATCAAGAATCGCAGGAACGTTAGAGTCTGGAAAGGGATACTCTTTTGCTTGTAACTCCTTCAAGGTAGATTGGTTTTTCACTTCTCGTGTTTGTTGATGCACCTCGATCTCTTTCAACTTTTCTCTCGTGGAGGCCTTCATAGAAGTCGTGGTTACTACCATGGACTCATTAGTTGTGTAGTCTAGCGACTCTTTGAATTGTGTATCTTATTTTCTTAGATCAAAGACATGTGATGTCTTTCCATGGCTTGCAATGCTCAACTCCATGTCATGAGCACGTGTAGCTAGTTCTTCAAAAGTTCGAGGCTTAATTCCTTGAAGGATATATACAAGGCCCCAATGCATCCCTTGTATGCAAATTTCAACTGCAGAGATTTTAGAAAGTTGGTCTTTGCAATCTAAGCTCAACATTCGCCAACGATTGATGTAGTCCACTACGGGTTTATCCTTACTTTGTTTTGTGTTTGCCAATTCCATCATGCTCACTGCATGACGGGTACTATAGAAATGACTGAGAAATTGATTTTCCAATTACTCCCAACAATCAATTGATTCAGGCTCTAAGTCTATATACCAATCAACGACGTTTTATTTTAAAGAACAAAAAAACTGCTTGACAAGAAGATCACCATGTGTACCGCCACTGCTACAAGTCTCGACGAATTGGGTAATATGTTGCCTTGGATTTCCCCTTCCATCACATTGTTGCAATTTTGGTGGTTGATATCCAATTAGCATCAGTAAACCCTCGAGTTGCTTAGAATATGGCTTTGAATATCCTAAGGAACTTTGTGGTGGGCCACCATATTGAGCTTTAATGGTGTTTGTGTTCATGTCTTGTAGTTGTTGAACTGTTAGAGTAGCTACTAAAGTAGATCGATTTGCACTTTGAGAGTCAATTGGCTTGGTGGGAAAATCAATATCAACTTTTTCTTGTATTGTTAGAATATGATGTGACTCTCCAAAGTTGTAGAGATCTAACTTGCTCATAAGTTGGGTGATTTGGAGATTCTTGTCATTTATAGACTTCTTCAAGGCTTCAATGGTTTTCTCCATCATTGCAAACTTCTCGTCCATGTCAGTTGCGTCAACCATCAAGGAGTTAACCTTTGTTGAAATTGAAGAATCCGTTGAATTCTTATATTCACCAAAAGTTGAAGTCAATGTGAGAGAGTTCATCAAACAACTTAGATGCAATGTTTCCCCCATCGATTGCAGTTTTGAGTGTCATTTGAGACTTGATCTTTCTTGCCATCTCCAAAGAGGTGAAATATTCAGATCCATTCAAGGCACTTGTCTTGAACTCACGTCGAGTGACTGGATCAACATCACTAAAATCAACTAATGTGGCAACAATAGAGTCCTTACATGAAACATCATTGATCTTCTTGAAGGCCATTGCAAGGTTGAACTTGTTGTTTTTTTTAATTTGTAGGAGGAAGAGATGAAGAGCAGAATTGATCCCACTAGGTGTGCCAAATTTGTTCACAACAAATTTTCGTAACCGTTGAAAATTAACTGCAAGCAAAATAAATAAAAGAAAATGTTATTTTTATTGATGAATCGTTGTGAGTACAATTCTGTTGTTCTCTTGATTCTCTCTCCTAAGATTCTCCGTGATTCGAGGGCGTTCAGTAGCGTATTTCTCGAATGTAGGATGATGTAGACCTCCTTGAGATGTATTTGATCTCCGAAAACGTCGGGAAGCACTTCGTCGTTGCAAGTCGATCTCTGGGAAGAACTCTGTTGACCACTCATTCAAAGAGCTATGTAGTTGGTGTTGTGGCTTTCTCCAATTGTAGAATGCTTGTTGAAGAGTTTTCTTCCTCCCTTTGAATGTCATGTCTATCCCCTATTTATAGTTGTAAAGAGTGAACAAGGTTGCTTGTGATTGGCCAAAGGATGTCATTTTAACACTTGGCGCATTGTGATTCGTTCTTGCATTTGACTGGGACTACCACCTCATTTGGACATGTGGCGTCACCTTGTTGGTCTTGGATGCCTAGTCACTGTGACACGTGGCATGTGTTTGGGCTTCAAGGTGAAATGGACCTTGAATTTGAATTTAATAAAAATGAACTTATTTATTTGTAAAACTCAAATTAATCATTCAACCCAAATAAACATGGATTTAATCCAAATTTTGTATGAATTAAATCCAATAAAATTTGTGTGTCTACAATTACAAATCAAAAGTTAGGTAATACATAATTTGCCATCTTAAACTAGAATGAAATTGAGAAAGAGCTACCAAACAGAGGCTAAAACTTAAAATATTTATTCATAATAAAGTTAATAAATATTTATTAAGTAATCATATGAAAAATCAACCCGGTAAAATTGGTGGAATATAAAATTGACATCTCAACCATAGAAGAGAAGTATGGTTAGAAAGGAGAACACCAAGAATCTTGGAATAACATTTTTCTCGTATAGCTATAAACAAAATTAGATTCCGTTATTATCGTTAAAAATGTCAGAAAAATAGTAAAGCTGAAACAACATTTGTGGTTAAACACTTCCAACAAAGAAATAAAAAATGAAAAATCAAAGATGATAAAAATTTCTATTTCTTTCTATATATTTCACAAACTTTTCAAATTTTGCTTCTAATTTTCTTTGGAAATATTGTTAAAGGTATGTACTGGATGATACGAATTTGAAAATCTTGAACTGAAAATTTCTAATAACAAAAAATAGGATTTTTCATTTTCATTATGAATATTTATATATGTATGAGTTGAAACTTGATTTCAAAGCCCCCCATTTACTCTACTTTGAAAAAAGATTGAATCTTTTGCATAATCAAGAATTGGAATTTTCATTTTTTATGCCTAATCTTGATTTGGGTATGTGCTAAAACTTGATTTTAAAGACCCCTTTTACTCCACTTTGAAAAAAGATTGAATCTTTTACATAATCAAGAATTGGAATTTTCATTTTTTTATGGCCAATCTTGATGTGGGTATGTTCTGAAATTTGATTTAAAAGACCCTTTTAGTCCATTCTCAAAAAAGATTGAATCTTTTACATAATCAAGAATTGGAATTTTCATTTTTTTATGGCCAATCTTGATGTGGGTATGTGCTGAAACTTGATTTAAAAGACCCTTTTAGTCCATTCTCAAAAAAGATTGAATCTTTTACATAATTAAGAATTGAAATTTTCATTTTTATGGCCAATCTTGATGTGGGTATGTGGTCTTTCGGAAATAGCCTCTCTACCTCCACGAGGTAGTGGTAAGATCTGTGTACATTCTACCCTCCCCAGGCCCATTGGTGGGATTTCAGTGGATATGTTGTTTTTGCTTGATCTTGTTGGGAAATATTGATAATATTGAATTGGTTTTTCTTTGTGCAAAATTAGAAATTAGGGATTTTCTTGTTTTTCATGCTTTGATTTGGGTAATTTTCTTGGAAATGCAGTTTCTAAAGGACCCCTTTTTGCTGAACTGCTGGGAAATATAAGGAGCTGTTTGAATTTTTGATAATTGGAACTACATATTCACAATAATCAGAAGAAATTGGGTTTAGGTATAAGGAAAATGGGGGTGGATTATTATAACGTGTTGAACGTTGGGAAGACAGCGACGGAGGATGATCTAAAGAAGGCTTATAGAAAATTGGCAATGAAATGGCATCCTGATAAGAATCCAAACAACAAGAAGGAAGCTGAGGCTCAATTCAAGGAAATATCAGAGGCTTATGAAGTTTGTGACACTTACCTTTTCTTTTGTTTAATGTGCATATATATAGAAATGTTCATAATCACGCGTTTAGATATAATCATAATAATGCAGATAAACTTGAGTTATTGTTTTGTGTTTGAAGACTTTGGTGGTTAGATTCTTGATGCAAGTTGAAGGGCACAAGGGTGTGGTTCTTGATTGATTCTGTTTTTACTTAGGTGTAACGCCTAGCGACTTTTCTTTTAGAAACCTTTTGAAGGTTTAAGTATAATCATAATGCAGAAAAAATTGAGTTATTGTAAAGTATTTGAAGATTTTCGATAGATTCTTGGTGCAACTTGAAGACCACACGGGTGGTTTTTGATTGATTCTGTTGTTTCTTAGGTGTAACATGTAACGCCTTTTCTTTTAGAAATATTTTGAAGGTTTGATCTTCGTCAACATTTTGTGCTAATTTTGAGAAAAAAATGTGTTACTTTAAGTGTACTTTATGAAAACTATGATACTGAAGCTGCAAGAAGGATCGAAACTTCTTTTTACTATCCTTTAAGAATGTTGTATAATTGAAAGCTCTTTTCTTTGTTATCGTATGATCTGACCTTGGTTTTTAACAAACTGGTCCGATTCCCTTGCTTTCTCATAACTCTAGTGATCGTAGAATTGATTGTTTTCCTTACACCTATCAAGACAAAATAGAATAGATTGTGTTTATGTTTTAGTGTATTGTCTCTCTGACCTTTCTCATCCGTTGTAATCGACTCATTTAACCAATTGTGAATCATTATCATGTATAGAAGAATGAATAAGATATTAGTGCCATTCTTACTATCAAGTTTTACTCATTTCTTCAGATTTTAAGTGATCCTGATAAAAGACAAGTCTTTGATCAGTATGGTGAAGAAGGACTAAAAGAGATGCCATCACCTGGATGTAGCAATAATCCTCGAAACGCTGAGGACATTTTTGCAGAATTTTTTGGGAGCAGTCCCTTCGGATTTGGATCAGCTGGAGTTAAGTCCACGAGATTCTCATCAGAAGGAAGTGGTTTCGCAGGATTTGGTGGGAGTGAGAATATTTTCAGGCCAGCTAGTGATGGAACTGGTGCTAATATGCCCAAGAAACCGCCACCAGTTGAGAGTAAATTGCCTTGCAGCCTTGAGGAGCTTTATTCTGGCTCGACGAGGAAAATGAAGATATCTAGAACTGTAGTCGATACGAATGGGTAAGCACTTTCCTTTTATTGCAACAAGTGGTCTATCTCTATCTCTCTCTCTGCTGAGACATAATACGAGAGTTGTTATTGCAGGAGGTTAGTGACGGAATCAGAAATTTTAACTATTGATGTAAAACCTGGCTGGAAAAAAGGTACAAAGATAACATTTCCAGACAAAGGAAACGAGCAGTTGAACCAGCTTCCAGCAGACCTCGTATTTGTAATAGACGAGAAGTCTCATGACGTTTACAAGAGAGATGGTAATGACCTTATGAGGGACTATAAAGTAACATTAGCAGAGGCATTGGGAGGAACAACTGTCAAACTAACAACGTTAGATGGTCGTGCATTGACGATTCCAGTGAATGAAATTGTAAAACCTGGTTATGAACTTGTGCTTGCAAAAGAAGGCATGCCAATCACAAAGGAACCTGGCAATAGAGGTGTTTTAAAGATCAAGTTTGATGTTAAATTCCCCACAAGATTGACAACTGATCAACGAACAGCCCTCAAACGCGCTTTGGGGGGCTGAGAACGTGGTAAATTCAATCGATACTTATCGAGGAGCTGGTGTAAAGCAGAAGAATCACATTAGAAGTATAGAGTATTATTGTTCATTCATTCATATGTAAAAGGGAAAAAAAAAGTTTTTTTAAGATTGGTTCTAGGAGAAAGCAAAGGGGTTGTGTCAATTATAAGTTTGTAAATTGGTATTTCTCCTTTAGTGTTGATTGACTTGATATAGAGTGTCAGGATATTGAGAAATATAGAAGAATTATATACGTTATGGCATCTGCTTCAAAGTTGCTAGTCTATTACGAGATCATTCACACTATTTTTATCGTGACTTATTTAGTGTTGTATTTCATTTTCATATTGTTTTTTATATGCGTTAAATGGGCGAGAGTCCATCAAAAACAACATCTTTAAAAGGTTGTTGTTGATGATACTTGTGGGAGTTGTTGATGATGAGATCATTCACACTAGAGAATGACATCAAAAAGAAGAAAAAAGGAAAACAAACTTTTCAATATCTTTAACCACGATTATGAATTTGTAGTTTTATAACTATTAGACCAAACTTCTAAAAATGAACTTATTTTGAAAAAAATAATAATCAAAAGAAGCAATTTAAGTTTAAACAACAAATATTAAAAAAAGGACACTTTTAAGCCACAATTAGTGTTTGACCAAACATCTCCCTTTTGAGTGTACTTTTCTCAAAAGTGGTTTCCAAAAAAGCATTTGTAAAAAAAAAAGTTACTTTCTTTAGCTTCTAAAAAATAGTTTATGCGACTCCGCAAAAACACATATTTTCTCTAAAAAAAAAGACCTGGTCAAACATATCACTTTGAAAAATAAATTTCGCCAAACAAGCTATATAAGTCATTAATAAGAAAAGCCTTCGGTTCCAACGGTCCAAGGGGTTTCCCAGCTAAACATAATAAGCCAGGAAAATAACACATTTGAGAAACAGAATAATGTTTTTAATGAGATAAAATGACGGTAAAACAACTAGAAGAGATCACATAGTCTCTTGCCTTTATGCTGAAGAAGTACAGTATAAACTATAGTTTTAAGCATCTAAAATAAAGGCTAAGATACCTAGTCTAAAAAGTCTAAAAAAGCCAAACACTACAAAGATTCAGAATGTACATCATGGCTAACACTGAACTATCAAAATGATAAACTTCAAAACCCCCTACCCCTTGATTGATCCCTTCTCCAATCAACTTGATATTGCCCCCTTGGTGACATAATTTGTGGCCTGTTTGGCATACCATTATTAATTGGTGGTTGCATAGGCAAACCCATAGGTGTTGCCAATGGTCTCTGATGAGCCAAGTGCTGCGGGGGCTGCAGAGGCTGCGGAAAACTATGGCCTAAAGGGTATGGAGGACGCTGAAGGGGTGGAGGGGCTTGTGGCCGCCACTCAGGGATGTCATCATCATCGTCATTCCACGATGAAGTTCCAGGACCAACATTTGTAGCACCAGTTTGGCCATACTTTAGTATAAGTTCTCTCATTTGGTCTACAGGGCGGGAAGGGGGTGTTTGGTTATATGGGTTCATTCTTGACCCATGGTACATGTTTTGAGATGGATGCCTAGGCCTAGAAGCATTTATGTTGCCACAAAAATTAAACTCAGGCAAATCATCATCGTCACGACCAGCTTTGGGACCAAACCCAGGTGGGATATCATCGTCATCATCCATTGCAGGATCATTTTTCGCAGACATGGACATGGGTGCTTTAGGCATTGAATTTACATTAACGTTTCCAGCTTTTTCATGCTGTCCTCTAGGAATCGCCTGTTGTTTTTTCAAACTGTGTTTATGGTGTGAAGACGAGTTAGGTGATATTGTTGAACTTATATGAAGTTTTCTCCATACAACTACGCCAATTAGACCATTTTCTGTAGAATCATATAGCTCTTTAGGGTCTTTGGAAAGGTGTTTGCTTATCATATCGAGTATGTGTGGTGGACACAGATATAGTTCCACTCCTGGAGCAGGTTCCGCGAACCCCAACCTCTCATCTGAAGCGTATGAATGCACTGCCTATTAAAGATTATCGAAAGACCCAGTAAGCAAATCATACACTTAATTAATTTTACTGAACAAGAACTGCTAAGAAAGGAAATTAAACTCAGATTGGTACCTCAGATAGGTCTGCCCGTTCCCTCTCAGATGGCTTGTCCTTCAAAACAAATTGAACAACCTGCATAAGTAAATATGATTAGCACAACGGATTTGAAGATATTTTGCAATTTATGTAAAGCATAATCTAAGATATGTTACAATTTATGTGAACTTGACCATTCAGAAGTAGAATCATTGCATCATTTACATCAAAAGATATTCATCCACTTTGGTTTAAGATTGATGGCTAAGCCAAACGAGTCGAAAAGTTGTATCTTTGCGCAGACTAAATACTTATTACAAATAGCTAAATACCGCGTAAAGGTGAGTGATACATTGATTTTATCTTAAAACAATAGAAAGTTTGATATCTCTGACATTGAAAAAGCCTAAATTTGAGGGAGTTAAAGAAAATCTGTAGAGCCTTCCATGACATAGGTAATTATTCAACTCACGACATTTCCATCCACAGCTCGACCCAAAAGGCAAATCATCCGGTAAAAAGATAAAAGAGTAGAAAGGACATATGCTCCCAAACCATTCAGCAACCATATATTGCATATCACTATATTCCCAATAGCTGGAATATACATTCTTGGTTCGACAACGGAAGTCATCAAAAAATAATAAAAACCTACACATTATCTGCAATAATCTGCAACCTGAAGTATGGCAGAAAAGACCAACTACAACAAAGGAAGGAGAACCATAAGATACCATGACTGCGCGACTTCGTGACATAGGAAGCTCTTGAAGAAATTTCTCAAATGCATCAAGTCGAACTCTACCCTTGATCTCAAGAGAGCTTGGCCACTCGTTAGTTGGTGTCTTTTCACCACTGAAACAGAAGATAATAGAAGAAGAAATGCCAGTCTTGTTAGCACCACTTGTAAAGTTATAACCAACAAGTGCAATTTAAATGTTCTAGAAGGGAATACACACAGAACAAAGGAAATTGACTCCAGAAATAGAGAATCCACTCAGGAATTTAAAGCAAAGCACTACACAGGAAAACTAATCCAAAGCATACAACATGCAATTGCAGTCGCAATCCATTCGTCTAGCAGAGAGAATTTTCAAGAGCTATCAATTATCAAGAAGAGCGAGAAAAATATCATGGTACTGAAACTCAGAGAAAAATAGAATGAAAGAAACGACCTGTAGAGACTCAAGTGTGACTACAGTGCACTAAAATATACAAGAGCAACATTAATATATAGTAATTACTCAAAGAAAGGATCTGGTAAGCGATTTTAGGGAACAGGCATACCTTCTAAACGAACCAAAGACTGTAACCAAGGATGAAATAGTAAGCTGCAGTCCCCCCTCCCAGATACATGGAACTCTAGAAACACTACCATGTGGTCCTGTCATCTTGATAGGGCTCAAATCACCAGAACTAGTTACTTTCTTTACTACAGGGCTTCCTGCAGATACCAGAGACTCCTTTTGCTCTACATGATTCTTGACCCCTTCAAGAGATTTGTCTTCAGAAGCAACAACAGGGTATTTAGCGGCTAGACCAGAACCCACAGCATTGTTAGGGTCCTCGGAACTTTCTTTGTCTGGAAGAGGTGCAGAATGATTGTTTTCAACAGGCAGGTTTTCGAAAGGAGGTTCAGAATCAAGTGATTCCATGAATTCAACTAAGGAAACAATAGGAGGAAGAAATTCAGCATCCTTGAATTCTTCTACAACCATCCCCTGCATCAAATCAGCCCCATCAGCTGGAATTACCAAGCTATCTTTCACATCTTGCTTTTCTGAGTTATTACGTTGGCTGGTAAGACTTTCTTTACTTCCTAACTCATCCTTACCAGAAGGTCCAGAATTTCTCCCCCCATCTTTCTTCGGCATAAGCTGTGTGACATTTGAACCTGCAGATATCTCAGATGCAATATTATTATCATCCCGCTCAAAATCAACCTGATATTCACCCTTGTGAGTTTTCTTAACCAAACGTCTCATGTCAATTGCATTATCAGGTAAAACAACCATTTGAGCAAGTTCCTCGGCTTTTGCCACCCGCCACTCAGATAGCTCCTTTGAAGCAAGTTCTTCAGCAGTCATTGAACATAACTTATCCGGAGGTATCTCACCTGACATCACTCTCTCTCTCAGTTCAGGATTACTGCGATCTTTTAGGTTGAAGAGAAGAGACCTGCCCCTCTCTTTATATTTTTTGTTCACACCTCCAAACAATTTAAAAAGTTCTGCCTCAATGTGCAAAGCTAAATCTTCGGGAGATGATTTTGTATGCTCACCTTTATTTTCAACCACATCCTCATCAAACAAATTGGCCTTTTCAGCATCCTGGAGGAAATCAGTTTCTCTTAACTGCATATCTAGATCCATCGCCCAAGTGAGACCATTCCCTTGCAAGAGTTCATCTTTGACAAAGAAATTGTCACTGAAGGGAACATCGTCCACATGCAACTCAAGTTCAGTAGAGATGGAATTACCCATGCTCACGGCATCATGAAGCCCAAGAGATAAACTATGACCATCATTATTTCTATCAACAGGAAAAGGGCCAGTTGAAGGAAGTACATCGCCACAGTTTTGAGGTACATGTGAGACAGAGGTTTGAGGTAGACCTTCATTGGCAGTTGTCGGAGTGACATCCAGTTGTGAAGGCTGAGAACCCACTGCTTCACTCAGATCCTTGGCAGCTGGATTCTGGCACGCCATAGCCAGAGCTGAAGCAAGTGATTCTCTCATTTTGGACCTAATGGCATCAGAGGACTCAGACTGTGCCTTGGAGGTCGGCTCAACTTGAATTGTTCGTCCTTTTGGAGTCTGCGACCGCTGGGAGGCTGTTCTATTGGATATGGATTCATTTCGGGTCAATTTCTTGCTTGACGCAGGAAGACTAGTTGAACCTCCGGAAGTTAACTTTGACTGTTGCTGTCCAGGTTTCTTAATAGCAGAAGATTGCTGCACAAAACCTGGAGACGCAGACAAAAAAGTTCCCTGTGCAGTCCGCTTATTTGGCATTGATGACACCTGAGGTGTAGAACCATGCATCATTGATGACATCTCAGCCTTCCGCTTGGTGAGTACTGATGATTTCTGCACACCTGGACTATTTGGAACATATCTATCTCCTCCGGTCTGCTGATGTGACAACATGAAGTGCTGAGGGTTCATTCTGGGTCCCATTGGCCCCAACTGATTCACAGGAACTGAAGTATCAAATCTGTTGGCTGTAGGTTCATTTGACCAAACAAGCTGCTGTGATGCAGAAATATTTGGCACGTGTCCAACGATACTTGTCTGCATATGTGCTATAGAGTCGGGATTATTGGAAACATGATCCATTTGAATGAGCTGACCATCAGGTGGTCCTGAAAATTGCTGAGAAACAAGATCGCTGGACATGACAAAATAACACAAGAGTGCATACAAGGTCAAAATGGTGGACAGAGGGCCCTGCACTTTAAAATAAAGACACCATGTTATTTACACCATCTTCTTCCTCCAGATCTGATTTATTCAATAGAACAAGAAGATCTATGCACACAGAGAAGCAGCAAGGAAAATAATGAATCCCTTTTTGAAAGGAAAGGAAGCCCCACATATCAAAACCATGAAAAAAGAAAAACATGAAGGAAAACCCCTCAAAAGAGGAAATAGAAATCTGATTCGCGTATCCAGAAAGGATTGACACACCAACAACCACAGCTTCAAAATTAGACAAACACCATAACACTAATATACACAGCTTGGCATACATGAAATATAAGCAATTAAGTTAAGTGTGTGCGTCTCTCAGACAAAAAAGAATGACATTCGCACCAGGCGCACTGCGCAATATTAGATCAATTATGTCAAAATATATGTACTAGATATGTATATGCTGCTACTTGTGTCATCCATACGAGGTGCCAAACCCTTGGTGTCCACAAATTGAAGTAAACTACTACTCCATATATACAAAAACCATTTTTCCCCTAGTAAATTAGTATTCATATTTGAGAAGACGGCAGCACCCCATGACTTCTAAGAACTAGAGCATTTAGCATGCCGAGGGGTTTCACTAAATCCTATGCTAAAATACATCACAAGCATATCCAATGTTAGCCAAACATTCTCAAAGGACACAACAGTGAGTTCCAGACAAAGTAAAGTCCATGAGTTAAAAGAGCATCGGGTTGGAAAGGAGAAGATACGAATCTCAAATTAATTCTTGTAGAAAGACAAGATAATTCATTTTGCAGAAAGAAAAGATGTAAAAAAATCAGTAGCAGCAATTTTACAACCCTAAAGTGGTAAACTGCGGCAGTAATTATACAACTTTAAGTGGTAAAGCCCCACCTAAACAGGAAAAATGTTCAAGGTTCTAGAATTTGAAAGGCTTAATGTTCTATAACAGAAACCTAGCATACCAATGAATTATTCACATTCCACTATGACAGATCCATCTGAGAGATACACACACATTTCTCTACTTATTTTATTATTTAACATTTGAATGTTCTTAAAAATCAAAAGTTATTTAAATAAGGAATTCATGCAGCACTTTGCAAGGACTGCTGTCAATCTAAACATCCAAAATGAGCAAAGATGGCTGATAATCCCCATAAGTAGGAGACAGACATACCAAAGAATACATCTAAAGTAAAATCATTCCAATAAAAACCCAACTTTCCACACAACTAATAAAGAACTCCAAAAGACAAGTCATAAGCTTTCAAGACAAACACATCTAGTCCCAGAAACAAGACCTTTGCATATACCCAATAGAAACCCAACTTTCCACACAACTAATATAGAACTCCTAAAGACAAGTCATAAGCTTTCAAGACAAACACATCCAGTTCCAGAAACAAGACCTTTGCATAACCAACCCATAATCCTCAAAACATCTCTAATCGAAACCCTAGTTCCTAATCTTTCAAGGATATCCAAGATGCTATAGCTACCACAATTCAGAAACAGCACTTGCAGGACAAAAAAAACTTACATAGATAAAACATATCAAGGGTCAGATAAATCAGTAACAGCACTTGCAGGGCAAAGAGAAACATACAAATAGACAACAGGGAACAAATCTTTTAACTATATGAGCAGAACTAAAATCGAATCTGATAAACAGAACTACCAAAACTTCAAAAACCCCAATTCCCCCCTCCCCACCCAAAAAAAAATGTCAAATTGTTCACAATCAGAAGTTCACCTTGACCTACCAAACCCAGATGAGAAAATCAAAAATCAAGAAACCCAACGTGTCATCCCAATCCAAATCCTTAAAGGGTATCCAAAAAACACAATCTTGAACAGTAAAAAAAAATTAAAAAAATCATAAGATGGGTGAAACGATTGTTACCTCAAATCAGCAAGAGATTGGAGTAAAACAGCTAGAAACACCAAAAACTGAGCTGCCCACATACATTTTGGATAGAGACGAAGAAGACGAGAGAATTGGGAGCTGAGCTGAGGCTAAGCTTTATCTTCATTTTATTGGGAAAATAAAAAAAAAGCCCTAGAAAATCCAATTTAAATAGCGGCGACACCGATTCACAAGAGCCTTTTAATCTTATTATGGGCCCTTAACCTTTCTATTTCACAAATAGCCTTAAATTCTTATCCTCCATCTATGAGATAAAAGGCCTAAATAGGTTGAGGTTTAACTTCGTTCGGATATGATTTAAAATTAGATTGATATGAAATTAAAGTTTTGTTTCTACTCGCAATATAAATTCTTTTTGTTGAATTTTTTTCATAAATATGAAAATTTCATATATTGTAAAACTATTAGAATTTCTCTAATTCTTATACAATTTTGAGCAAATAATAGTTTGTATAGAATATATCGAAATATTATAAGGAGTCACATTGATAAATCAAAAGTTCTAAACAAATATATGAGATTAAAAACTTTCAAAAACATATAATAAAGATTCACTAACAATAATAGTAGAAACTATTTATTTTTTTGTTAATCAAATAGTGATTTATTATATTAAATTTATATATTTTCTCTACTATTAAACTACTTTTAATTGTATATCTATTATGTTAAAAATAATTAAATTATGCACATTCAAATGTTAAAAAATGAATAATCTTAATCATTTATTGTTCAAACCTAAAAGCATCTTAAACATTTAAATTCTTATATACGTATACATATCTTAATCTTCATCCAAGTGAGTTTAATAAGGAGAGAAATAGAAATAATACTTACGATTTGACACAAAGTTGTGTGCCACGCCAGAAGGACTAGGAGTCGCACACAACTTGGGGTGATGGTCTCCATCGCACCTTGGTGAAGCAGAATTTTGAAAAATGTTGAGCGTTGATGTTGCGATTCACAAGAATGAACACTTTTGATGGATATGTAAATAATCATTCTTGGATATAGGAAATGATCAAAAATTCATTTGCTCTAGAAACTTTCAAAGAGATTCCTAAAATAGAGTATTAAATAACCATCAAAGTGAGTTACTCCTAAGCATTTATGGATGTAATTCACGCATATTAAATGCTCTCTATAACACCAAATCATTATTAAAATTTAGATTTCATAAAAAAAAAATCAAGAACATATAGATGCCATAAGAGTTAGCATTTCTTCAATAGGGTAAAAACTCTTGACCTCCTGTTCTATTCAGCGGCGGAAAAAATACTATGAATGTGTTCTATTGCTAAAAGCGCTAAGTATTTCTTGAAGCGAACAAAACCTAAAATATTTGAACTTTGTCATTGTTTGGGCGAATGTAATAACCTAATAATTTGGGCCTTGGCCCATTAAACTACTTAAGTCCTAAAACATGATTCAACTCTCATTAATAATTTTTTTTTAAAAAAAGTAAAAGGTGGTAAAAATAAGCAAAAAAACAATATTGTTAGTTTCAACAAGTGGCAAGTAGGTAGGGCTGGTAGCGAAACCGATAACGAAACTACCAGACCAGCACCAATCGAAATTGGGCAGGAATCGGTGTCCACCAGGCAGAAAAAGGCCGGAATTGGGACTGGACCGGTATCAGTAGTTCCATAATTTATACATTGTACTGTCTCGGATCGGTACAACATCGGGATCGGACCGGATCGGTAAACCGAGATAACCGAAATATTAGGAAATATTTCTTTTAAAAGTCTAATTTAAAAGAAATAAATTACGAAATATTGCTTTTTAAAATTCAATTTTTAAACTTTACATCATAAAGTTTGAAACTCTAAAAGTTTAAATTTCAATCTTTAAAAGTTTAAAAGTTTAAATTTCAAACTTTAATTTTTAATTTTTTTTTAAATTTCAAATTATAACTTAAGTTTCAACTTTGTCATTTGAAAATTGAAAATATAATTTTAAAAAAGACGTTGTATTAAAATTGAAGACAATAATATAAAAAAAATTAAGGCGACTAGCCTATAGTTTTATTAATAAAAATTAAATAGTATAATTTGAGTTATAAAATATTAGTGGAGGACCTAATCTACACAGCCATCTTCTAGGAAGGGTTCTGTTTGCATTAGACCTCGAATTATCATACTAATAGTTAATGGTACCAAGTCAGTCCTGTCTTAAATCATTTGACATTTCTCTAGTAACATGATCTGGAATTGATTGATCGGCTAGTTCCTCCAATGCATCAATGCGTTGTCATTAAAATCTTGCAACATTTTATCAATATCATTTTCAAATTGAGTAGGTAAAACTGGACACCCATAACTCCTTCTCTCGCGATTAATCTAATCTCTTAATAATATCGATATCTCCAAGTTGTTTGCTACTAATGAATATCTATGCTCTCCAATTTGAAATCTTACTGCACTAAAAGCGCATTCCGAAGTTATTGAAGATGCTTGAATATCTAACACATCCCGAGCTACCAGTTGAAGTTTTGGAAATCTTTTGTCGCGATTGCTCCACCAATCTAGAAGATCAGGTAAACTTTGTGAGTCCTTAATAGTTTTCGTACATTGATTAATATATGCTTCAAATTATTTTTATTCTCATGAGAAAGTTCAAGATAACTTTCTAGCATATCATCAATATTATCATCATTATATCTACACCTAGAAGTTTCAGGTTCTTCATTACGTACTACATTTTTTCTATGGAATTATACAAGTCATATAATTTTCTTGCTTCAATTTTTTTACTATCTTTAACTGTTGTCAAGTTAGGTGTTTTAAAATTCTGAGTATCTCAATTTAAATATATTTTTTCAACCCTTCGTGATGCACCTACATCTTTTTAAGTAGGAAAAGGAAAAAAATATTTTAAAATTTTTTCAATCTTCTTCTTAATAGAATCTTCAAATCTTGGTTTCTTTTTGAATTTATAAAATTTACTAGAAATAACACAAATATTTGGTAAAACAGAGCAAATAGTTGGATAATAAAGTCCAAAAATTTAATTTGTAGCTAAATAAAAAACTTTTAAAAATTATATAAGTTCTTTTACGTCATTCCAATCATTTTTATTAAGTCTATAGTCCATATTTGAATTATGAGCATTCCAAACCATTTGTAAAGGTTTTCTATATTAATAAGCGACTTGAAACATTTCAAATAAAGATTTCCACCTAGTACACATCGATTTTGAAATTTTTCTAGGGAGAGGATTAAATTCACAATAATGATTTTCAAATTCTCTACGTCTAGACTTTACTTGACATTTAAAAATAAAATGACATGTAGTTTCACATTTTATGCAACCATTATTATACATTGTTATACCATCTCTAACAATCAAATTATATGTGTGCAGCACACCTAATATGAAAATCATCAATATAAACATGGCAAAGAGTCGATTTTAGTATTTCAACAGCATATGTATTAATAGAAGCATTATCTAAGGTGACACTAATTACTTTATCACAAAATTCATAGTTTTGTAAAACATCTACAATAGTTTGAGCTATGTAACTATCGGTTTTATGCATTTCACAATATTTATAACCATCTTTTTGCATAATCCAATTTGCATCAATCCAATAGGCAATAACAGTATTGACACTACGACCCACATCAGAAGTAATAGTCAATTTACAAGTATTATAATAAAATAAACAACGAAGATATTGAAAATGTTGAGCTTGATAATCAAAAATAGCCTTTTTAATTGTGTTTCTTGTAAAACCTTTAAAACGTGGATTATACATAATTTGAATATAATGAATAATATCGAGATTTTCATCAAAATTAAAAGGCAAACCAATAACAACAATCATATTAGTAATTCTTCAAGATCTTTTTCTCTATTATATGAGCGTTGTGTACTAGGACAGAAACACTAGAAGGGTTTAATTGTATTGGACCATATTAGAGCCCTCTACTCCTACAAATGTATTAGGAACGGTGGTACCATTCTTTTTAGCTTCGGCTACAGCTTTAGCATGCAAAAATTCATTTTTACAACATTCCATTAATTGATTACTCAAATGTCCTATCCTACCCTATTTTTCCACAGTTTTATGATTCATTCTATGTTTATATTTATTACAAATAACTTGTGTTTTATCTTCACTCTGAGTCATAAATTGCCACATAACTAATTTTTTAGCACGTTCTATCGTGGGCCTAGCCTGGCTAGGATGTACGAGGGAATGGGAGCAGGACAACGAATGGGAGCGGGAGCAGGATTGGGAGTGGGACTAGTAGTCGTAACTGGCTCTATTTCAACATCATCATTGTGAACACCTAATTTTTGAAGTGTTTAATTTACTCATACAATATATAGTAAGGTTTTTTCTTATATTTTGTTTTTTATATTTGGTCTTTGTTTCTTTCTTTTTTTTTTGGCCCAAATGACCCAATTTTGATTGAATTGGGCTGATTTAGACTCAATTCTGATAGCTCAAATCCATTTTAGACTTGGTCCAATAGCAATGGTCAAGATTGAATCTCAATCATTCAAAACATTTCGATCCAAGAGATCTTATGGGACCCTACCAAAAAATAGAAAAACTCCAAAAATTAAAATTTTGGCTTTATTTTGATTTTATTTTCTTCTCTCCTTGCTTCCACCTACCACCATCACCGCTGGCCGACCATCGCCACTGCCGCCGGCAGCCACCACCCCTTGGCTGGAAAAATCTCTAAAATTTTACCATTTCTTTCTTTGACCCTCCTCTACATAAATCTGCAAACCATCCATCCTTATCCATAGCCAAACTCCGTAGATCTAAGAAAAATCAAACACAAATCTTTATTTTTTCTTTATATTTATGAAGTTCCAGTCATCTCCATTCTATACCATTTACATAAATGTGTAGAGCTCTTGAAGACCTATCTTTTGATATAAATTTTATGTCAAAATTCTGTCAAAAAAACTTCGGTGAAGTTTTTCGGCGATCCCCATTCATCCGAAAATTTATGTCAATATTTTCTCCCTCTCCTCCTCTATCCAAATCCGTCACCATCACATTCTTTTTTTAACCATATAAGTCATTTTGGTGCCGAATTTTGTATTATTTTGTTAGTGTTCTTTTAAGTTTTATCATGTTAAAATTTTTGCTTGAATGTTATTTTTTATTTTTATTTTCTGCCTTATTTGTTGTGTTTGATCTTTAAGATAGGTTAGAAATTTAGATTTTGTGTTAGTGGGCTGGTTCTCCTATTGAATTTTGGGTCTTGGTCAAATTGGTCTACATTTTGGGCCAATTTTAAGTTTTCAGATGGTTCATTTAGCTATTATTCAATTAATGAATAAAAGAAATGGGTCATCTAAAAGGACAATGCAGTCTTTTTAATTAATCTTATCTTGAAAAAAAAGAAAAAGAAAAAGAAAAAGAAAAAGAAGAAATTGTATTTGCTATTTTGGGTGGCACATTGGGAAGGAAAAGAGTCAAATGCATGCATTGACTCTTAAGTTTTCAAGAAGAGTGATGCTAATATTCACCATCTATTTAAGCCCATTCTTCTTTCATTTCAAAAAGAAGGGGAAAAAAAAAAAAAAAAAGAGAAAAGGGAAAATTAGAAGAAGAAAAATCATAAGAATAGAGAGTAGAAAGTCTTTTTCTAAAAAAGAAAAAAATATATTTCATCATTCTGTGAGTTCATGGTTCAACTAATTTGCTTTCACTATTTGTTTGTCATCACCTTTAGGTATTTCTTTTTACATTTCACAATGTAATCTTTAATTAATGTTTCATGTTCTTTTTATATTTTGATTAAGTTGTTTATATTAAGTTTGTTTTGATTTAGTTAAGTCTATTGTGAATTTTATATGATTATGTTTTATTATTATGTACATGTATGTTTATTACTAATGTGGTGTTTAGTTTAATTTTACTTCATCGTATGATTGTTAAGTAAGCTCATGCTTTGCTAAAAAAAAATAACAATCTCAAAGTCTTCTTTTTTTATTTTTAGTTTCTGGTCATTTTAAGAAAAGAAAAAAAATTGTTGTTTTTGCAAAAACAAAACACAAAATTGGTCATTTTTACAAAAAAATATAAATCTAGTAATTTTTTAAATCTTTTTTTTTTTAAAAAAAGAATATGTAGAATTTCTTTTCTCTCTTAAATAAATATATGAAATGAGTTATTGAAACAAAAATGCAAAATTGACTACTTTTGGTTAGTAGTTTAACTATTATATAAAATGGCTATAATTGCAATTTTCTTTCAAAAGAGAATAATGTGCCCATTTTGTGCAAAACTGAAAATTTCACTAAAATGGTCATTTATGAAATTATATCAATATAAAAAAAATTAGTATATCACTACTTATTTTAAAAGGGGCTTAGTCATTATTCTATTTAAAAAAATATATACTTTTTTTTTTTTTGTTATTATTGCCAAGTAGTGATACTTAATATATATATTTGTTTTAAAAAAAAATATTAATTAGCAATTTGTAAAAAAAAAAAAAAAAATCATTTTCATGTCTATATGTTGCAACAAGTTCATTTATTCATTAACTTTTTTCATTATTAAATAAAATTTGAGTCATTAACTATCAGTCTTTTTTTTTAAAAATAAAATAAAATTTTAAATACCACCATGTGTTCGGTTACGATCCTTGGTGTGTATTTTTTCTAAAAAAGAGGTCTTGTGTGCGGTTACGCTCCTAGGCCAATTATTTTTTTAAAAAAAATAGTAACTAACACGAATTTACATTTTTATCCAAAAAATTATTTTTAGCCAAACACGAGTTAATAAAACGATCGTGCTAGAACCACGAAACTCGGGGGGTGCCTCACACCTTCCCCCAGTCAATAGAATTTCTTACCCTATTTTAGTTTCGTACACTAAAAAGTAAAGAGTTATTTTCTTTTAAATTAGGTATTACCAGGTGACTTGGAACACCTAAAAAACTCAATTTCAATTGGCGACTCTAAAAATAAATTATATTTCTTTTACTTTATTTTTTTTTAAAATCCGACATCCTTAACAATTGTTAAAAAATGAAGTGGTGTGACAGATCAGGCGACTCCGTTGGGGATTTTCTTTAGAATTTGAGCTTTGTACATTGACTATATCTGGCTATTTTGATTATTTGGATAAATTTTGTGTTTGTTGGCTAATTGTGTTATTTCAATGATTCATTGTTTTGATATTGTGTGATTGTATATAAATTGTCTTCTCTCGCACATCTTCTAAGTCTTTGGAATTTTTGTTATACACAGTGTGTGGATATGCTCCACAGGACTTCTGTCTAGGATGAGCCAGTGTTCGGTTACGCTCCTGGTACAAGATTTGTCACACATGTTAGGAGGGGTTGGACCACCAATTAAGTCGGAATAGCTCTGCTACCGGTACGCTAACCCTCCCCGACTCGAGTTGTCCACTCGAGTAAAGCCAGTCTAGACACCTTCCATATAAAGTGCTAAACCTAGCAAAATTATGCTTGATAGGTTACGTTTATTTGCATTATGTGCATTTGACCTAGCATATCTAAGATAGGTACCCACTCTAGACCAACATGTTCATTTTATGTGCTACATGAATATAATTTGTTCAGAAGGCCTTTACATTATTGACAAGCTTTAAAATAGTTTTGTCAGTTTAATTTTTTTTTTTTAAAAAGAGGTTGAAATAAAAAGGGTGGTCTTTCAAGTGTGAGTCATTTTTTATGAACTACGCACACCCGATTCTCACTAAAATGAGATACATAGGCATCCCTTCTCGGGTTCGGTGTTTGTAAAAAAGGGTATTTTGTCTTCTTCTTTTTTTAAAAAAATAATCTTTTTTTTTAATTTTCTTTCTTCCCTCGATTAGAGTTTGTCATAAAACTTTAATTAGATTTTATTCAAAGGTACAAATGACACCTCCGACCAAAGGACATGGTTCCAAAAGGCATAGAAGTGAAGGGATTCCAGAATTCATGATCGTTGACACAATACACAAGGATCTATGGCGATGGTGGACATACATGAGGAGTTATGAGCAAAGGAGAGTAAAAGAACATTTTGGACATCTAGAGCATCTGATGGAGATTGACCCAAGAAAAGATGTGATCGAGGCATTGATTCCTTTTTGGGATCCAAAAAATAATGTGTTTTGATTTTCTAACTTTGAAATGACACCAACTATGAAAGAAATCACCAGTTTCATGGGGAAAGGGTCCAGTGTTCGAGGTGCTGATCTCCGCAATAAAAAAACAATAATTCCAAAGAACGTTGATGTCAAAAAGTTCCTAGACCTTCTCAAGATCAACCAAATAGAGAAGGAGAGTTTGAAAAATGGGTGGGTCTCACTAGACTTTCTATACATGAGGTACGGCCAAAAGGATAGATTTAAAAACTACCAGAACCAACTTAGCAATCAAGGAGGTGTAGAAGTTTGAAAAATGAATGGATGTTTTACCTTCATGGTCGCGTTTTTGGGGATCATTGTTTTCCCCAAACAAGACAAGCATATCGACATTCGGTTGGCTGGGGTGGTGAAAGCGCTGACCACAATGCAAAGTCCTACTATTATTCCTATGATCCTGACAGATATGTTCCGTGCATTGACTAAATGCATAAATGGGGAAATGTACTTTGAAGGTTGCAACATCTTGCTGCAAATATGATTTTTGGAACATCTTTATCACCATGATCGTGCGCCTAGGTTCACTCCAGACTAATGTAATTATGTTTCCTCTCATAAGGAAAGGGAAGCAAAAATCAATTTTCCAAAAGAAATTTTAGCGTGTGAAGAGAAACTCTCAGTGATCACGTTTGATGAAATAGTATGAAATTATTATTGGTTCCTAGCTAAAGATGTTTGCATGTCTACTGGTATCTCGATTGGGCTTAGAAGTGTTCAACCCTATGACCCACTTCGGGTTATTCGTCAGCTGGCTAGAGTTCAAGAAGTCCCACCTAATGATGATATGAGTAGATTTGTATTTGAAACCCCACCAAGTTTTTACTTTAATAGCGAAGATATTCTGAAGATTTGGTTCGGGAGTATAATTTCTGAGCTAAGTGAAATGGTTGTGGAGCAAGATAAAGGAAAAAGTGGTGCATGTGTACCTATCGTGGTTTCGTGATCCAGTAACATTTGGTGACACTCATGAAGGATCCAGCAGAAAAAGAAAAGACTAGCACATCATAAGACAATTGGAAAAAGAGTTGGAGAAGGCCAAAGCCACCATTGCCCGACAAGAAGTTCAAGTCCAAAAAGGAAGAAATCACCAGTTGGAGTTACAAGATGGGGAGGGGAAATTGAAGTATACAGAGGGGAAATTAGCTCGGTTAGAAGAAGAGTTGGAAAGTAGAATCCACTTGCCTCGACAGATAAAAAAGGAGCATAACTTTGAGATTTCTCAATTGAAGAGGGACTTAGTGGCATCTGAAGAGGTCGTACACTACTAAAAGGGAGAACTTAAGCGGCAGAAGGAGAAAGAAAGGTCATGTTGGATGCATTTACATGATCAGCTTAAAGCACAGTTAGAAGAACATAAAAGGAAAATCAGTCATTGTGTCGATATCGAAGTGGGGCAAAGACAAATGATCATTGAGAGAGCGACACTTCGCCATCAACTTGAAGCATCAGAGGAGCGAGAGGCCCTCTTAAGGAACAATCTTGGTGATCATCAGGTTTGGTTGAATAATTGCTATGAAAATATGGGAAGGGTTAGGCGTCAAGTTCATCAACTGGCAGAACAAACCTCCTATGTTATTAAAAATCATCATCGTATGAATGACCCAGAAGTGGCTAAGCAAGCACGGGCGATTATTCCCCATCTGCCAAAAGTGTTGTTGAATCTGTATGAGACCTTACGAGGACAACGAAAGCCCCAGGAAGATGATAAAGATTGAAGAAGAGTTCAATTGTTTCATCTTGTTTTGTTTAAGACTCAATGTTTTAGTTTAAAGTTTGGTGTTCAAAGAGATCATGTTGATCATAACTGTGTTTAAACCCCTTGGTTTTGTCGTTTTGTTTAAAGTATTTGGAAATGAATGAAAATGTTTTCATTTGCTTTTCTAAATTAATATTGTTGAGTTGTCTAAAATTCTGAACTACCTAATGATCTGATTCATGAGGTGACATAATACGTAGGCAACCCCCAAAGGGTTTAATCAAAACTTTAAAAAAAAAATAAAAAAATGACAATGAACAAAGCTAAGCTGGGATGAGACAAAGGCCTTCTGAATTCATGTTATTAGGTGATTAACAAATGTGTAATGTGTAAAATTGGCTAACCCCTAACAAGTTTGTTTATTTTTCTTTAGTTTTGTAAGCTTTCGGTGGTTGGTTTATGGTAAACTGACAGAACACTCGTACTTTACCAGGTCTAAGGTAAGAGTGTCAATGACAACCAATACTGAAACTGTGGTGAACCCGATTAATACTCCAATCGATTCAACGACAAGAGAGTCAATCACTGTTGAAAAAAATCGGATATTAAGACATGTTATGGCACAGTTGTGGCAAGCCTGGGCCAATGGACAACAACCACCAACATCTATTCCTGGTTTTCTGAGATCACTAGTATCCGATCTTCATCTTCTCAGGTCCCGATATCAGATCATTTCTTCCCTCCAAGATATGGTCCATTTGATAATTGTGGGGCCGAACCATCAACAACACGCGCTCAAGGCATGCCATTCAGGAATAATCCCACGGTCACGACAAATGCACCGGTCTATACTCTCCCACAATCAACTGTGACACAGAGAGCAGCTCAAGAGAGACAGTTCACCGCCCATCCAGAGAAGTACTATACTCTTGGGATAACATTTGGGGGCCTTAACTCTGTACAATTAGGCTCCCTTATTGATGTTGAGAGACCCACTCAAGGCTCAGAGCAAGAGGAAATGTTGAAAAAAATGAAAAACATCGAGCAACACATGAAAAATATGCAAGGACTAGGAGGGCACAAAAGTGTCGCGTTCAAAGACTTGTGTATGTTCCCAAATGTCCACATGCCACCTAGATTCAAAACCCCTAAGTTTGATAAGTATGACGGGCACGGTGATCCCATAGCTCACCTCAAGAGATACTACAATCAACTTAGGGGTGTAGGGGGCAAAGAGGAACTGCTCATGGCTTATTTAAGTAAGAACTTGTCTGGTGTTGCCTCAGAATGGTTTATAGACCAAGATATCTCCCACTGGCACATCTAGATTATATGGCTCAAGATTTTGTTAGACAATTTCAGTACAGTGTCGACATTATGCCAGATCGCAATACACTCTTTAATAAAGCTTCAGAGAATATGCTATCAAATGGAGGGAACAAGTAGCCCGAGTCAAAACACCATCAGATGAACAAGAATTGGTTGACATCTTCATAGAGGCTCAAGATCCCGATTACTTCCACCACCAGACAACCGCAATGAGAAAATTGTTTCACACAACAATCAAAATTAGAGAAATGGTCGAAAGTAGTCTCAAAACAGGAAGGACCATAAGCCAGGCAGCAATCAAAGCAACCACACAGGCCATTCATGATGGTTTAGGCAGTTATGGAAATCGTAAAAGGAAGAGGAAGTTTCTTCGCTAGCGTCAGGGTCAAGGGGTGCTCAAAGGAATTCTAATTGTCCTTAACGACCAGTTCAGGGACAATCTAGCTATCCTCAACATTGCTACCCTTATGTCCCTCAATATCCAGTATCTCCATCTCCATACACGGTCTTCAATGCTCAGCCATATGTGCATTCTCCCAATCGCCCACATTTTCGGGCCCCAACTCAAGGAAACCTTCGCCCACAATGACCACCCTATCAGGTCCCTTACAACTCTTCTCCTACGCAAAATTATGCTCAAGAGTAGAGACAGAAAAGGAAATTCACTCCATTGGGAGAGTCATACTCCAGCTTGTTTCAAGAGTTAAGGAAGATATGAGTGATTGAGTCTATCCCACCACATCGTCTGAATCCAACTGCTCCAGGTTTCCCGGCCAATGAAAGATGTGAGTATCATTCAGGGCCCCGGGACACAACACTGATAATTGTTGGACCTTGAAGGGAGCGATAGAGAAGCTAATCAATCATGGAGTGGTCATTGTGACGAATGATCAAAACACTCCCAATGTAACTAATAACCCACTTCCAACTCAAAACAATTTAGTGGGTATAATCTGCGATGATCAGGAGTACAAACTTCTTAGTAAAATGGGAAAGTTTTTTAGGAAGATCGGAGAGGAAGACAAGTCGTTAAAGAGCTTAGAACCAGCTGCATCTTTGAGTGTGGAAGGTGTCAATCTTGTTACCAAAGTTTTTTTGTGTCCCTGGGGTTTCGAAGGGGATTGAAGTTCAAGCGGGTATGTCGAAGTTGTATGTATCGAAAGGCTTTTCATTAACACAACATGACCAAAGTTGCTTGGCAAAGTTGAAAGAATCTATATTTGTTAAGCCCGTCCAGCAACTTTCGGTAGCTAATTCGAAGGTTGTTCCTTGGAACTATAACAAAATCGTTGTAGTTGTTGGTCTATTGTATCCTAGAGGGGTCAAATAAAGAGTAATATTGCTGGATCGATGTAGATTATACTGCAATGGGCTTGAATCTCCTTAAACGAGAGCAAGTTTGTACACATTTCTGATAATACACCAACCATAACTTGAAGTTAAACTTTTTTTTGGGTTGCATAAGAGATTATTGAAACACACGAAAAAGTATGGTGGATTTCTCAAGCTTGTAACACATTTCTGATAATACACCAAATAGACAAGGTAAATTAGTCAAGCATCACTCGAATGCATCACCAGAGGATACATGGAGTTGAAAAGAAGAAAGATACATATGTGAGAAAGGGGGGGGGGGGGGGGGGGGGC
>JAJOOR010006445.1:0-43630 GCA_036250505.1 Solanum acaule
TGGGGGACATCCTACTATCGACTGTCCAGTGAAAAATACTACCGGCAAGAAAATGGATGATGAGTATCAGAATTTTCTGGCAGAGTTGGGAGGTACCACTCCTGAATCATTAACAAAGCAAAACTCAGCAACGCTAGCTCTTGGCGCGGGAAACTCAGGAAGCAATCCTCCTTGGGCAAGCAATAATAATGCTGGTGGTGCTGGTGCCAGTTCACATCCTGGCTTAGGGTCAAGTATACTAAAGCCAAAGGAGTTTGACGAGACAAACTTGTACATCGGTTACTTGCCACCTACTCTTGAAGATGATGGTTTGATCAATTTATTCTCTCCTTTTGGTTCCATTGTAATGGCTAAAGTTATAAAGGATCGTCTAAGTGGTCTGAGTAAAGGTTACGGATTTGTTAAGTTTGCTGATGTTCAACAAGCTAATAGTGCTATAACTAGCATGAATGGCCACTGTCTTGACGGAAGAACCATTGCTGTGAGAGTTGCAGGTAAGCCACCTCAGCCTGCTGTGCCTCCAGGACCTGCTCCGGCAATGCCTTCATATCCGGTTCCTAATCAGAGCATGGGTGCATATCCGTCCCAGCAGTATGCAGCTGGTGGTCCCATTGGCAATGCTCCCCCTGGTAGCTATCCCCCACCTGGTGCTCCAGTTCCATGGGGGCCACCTATGCCTCCGCCATATGCCCAGTACCCACCTCCTCCTCCTGGCGCAGCCATGTTTCCTCCTGTCGCAGGTCAACCCATCCCTCCATATGGAATGCAGTATCCTCCTTCAGTTCCGGCAGCATCTTCTGGTGCCCCTGCTCAGACGGTTTCTTCTGGTGAAAACCAACAAACTTATACATCTCCTGGTGAGGCACAGCAAAGCTATTCTCCTGGAATGCAATCTCAGAGTGTGTATGGCAATTCTGTCACAGCAATGCCACCTAATGCTCAGCCTGCATACCCAACATCATCATACAGCTATCCATCTTATTATGGTGTCGCACCACCACCTCCTCCTCCATCTGCATCCCAGTCCAATGGGAACTATTCACAGGGTATGAGTAATGTTCCCTGGGCTCCAAATCCACCAACGCATGTACCTCCATCATCAGCAGAGAAGCCTGCTTATGGTGCGGATGCAGAATATGAGAAGTTCATGTCAGAAATGAAGTCATGATGCAATTGCTGTATCACCCTGCACTATTAGGTTGGAAATCTCTTACCAAGTCTGTTTCCAAATTTGCTATTTTGTCATGCTCTTTGGTGATCACTTTTCAGGCATTTACACATGTATACATCTTAAATTGCATCTTAAATTGGAGACCTTAAATTTTTGGCTTAAGTCATATGCGGCCCCTTAAAAGTTGTGTGCATATTTCACTTAGACACCTTAATTTAGCCATGTACCTATTGAACACTTTATATATTCAAAAGTGATTTCTATTAGACACAAAATGCTGATATGGCAAAAAAAACATAGTTCACTCCTAAAACGCATGTAACAATTAGAAATAATATTTTTTCTTTTTCTTTCCAACTTATATAGCTAAATTAATAAATAATAATAATATATATATATATATATATATAAAATAAAATAAAAAAGGGAAGGAACGTCTTTCTCATCTTCCCTCTGCAACTATTCCATGTCACTTTACACACCCCACCCCCTCAACCTCTCCCTCACCCTCTCCAATTCGTCTACTGCTTTTTCGTTCTTTTTTTTAATTTTTTTATTTTATGTAAGATTTGATTAAAGTCTCAAATATTCTGGTGAAGCTCTATTGTTTCCGATGAAAATAATATTTCGGCGAAGCTTCATTATTTTTGCTGAAAATAATATTCCGGCGAAACTCCATTGCTTAAGATGAAAATAGTATTCCAGCGAAGTAATTGATTATTTTTTTCGAAAAACGTATAAATGTTTACTAATGGAAAGAAGATGAAGAGAATGGATGGAACGTTTTGATGCTATTAGAACGAAAGATAAATGAGGGGTTAGCTTAGATGGACAACAATGGTGTATTATCGACGCCGACGAAAGATATAGGATTCGATGGAGAAAAAGAAAAGGGTGGATGTTATGGTTTATTGGCATTTGAGGCACAACAGCCCAGTGGAAAGGGAAACAAGGTCCGACGACGAAGAAGAAGACCGTAAGCTATGGTTTACTGGTGGTTGACGGGTTGAGGTGCAGGGGCGACTCAGTGGAAAGGGGAGAAGAAGAAGAAGAAGAAGAAGGGGGTGGGGGTGGGTTATTCAAAAATAAATTTATATAAATTCCTTTTGTATTATTTAAATAGAGTTTTTTTTTAAAAAAAAATTCAATCGCCACGTGTCATTGTCTCATTAGTCCATTTGCTATATATATGCGATTGAGATGCACGCATTATTGTTTTTTTTATTGATTATCATTTTGTGTTAAATAGGTATAAATTTGTTAAGATTTAAGTGTTCAATAGGTACAAGGCTAGATTGAGGTGTCTAAATGAAATATGCAAACAACTTTAAGGGGCTGCATATGACTTAAGCCTAAATTTTTTGATTCTTTTTTTTATTTTTTTAAATTTTAATTCTATTAAGCTATCTTAATGTACTTAATATTATTTTTAGAGATGCAAAGTTATTTCTTCTTACCTTTTTCTATAATAGTACTCAATCTGTTTCAATGGTTTGTCGGATTTGACTTGACACGGAATAAATAGTAGATAGTAGAGAAGATTTTTGAATTTATGGTCTTAAACTATGATATGTATAATACACCGAAGTGTCATTTAATATTATGGTCTTGAACATGTTGGGTGGAAAGTTAAAATTAAAATTTGCCAAAAAAAAAGAATCATTCTTTTTAAAACAAACTAAAAAAGAAATGTAAGACAAATAAATTAGAATAAAGCTTTACAATTTATTTTTTTAAAAACCTTTAATAATTCTTTTACTCCCTCTGTTTCAAAAAGAATGACCTCCTTTCCTTTTTAGTCTCTTTAAAAAAGAATGACCCCTTTCCTTTTTCGGAAACACTTTAATTTTAACTTTACACCCAGCATGTTCAAGGCCACAAGATTAACGGTATTTTGGTATATTTGACATAACTTTAATTTAGGACCACAAAATTGAAAATCTTCTTTATTTTTTCTTAAACTCGGTGTCAAGTCAAACTTGACCAACAGAGAGTATTACTAAAAATTGGGCCCCTCTAATTTGGATGCCTTATTTTCAAGGGCATTGAGCCGGCCCTGTTCACCAGCAACCTAACTCTCTCTCTCCCTATATATATATATGTGTGTGTGTGTGTATTGGTTTGTATGTTAATGAATTCTTGAAAGATATGGGATTCTTCTTGATTGAAAGTATCTATATTTGCTTGTTTCCGTCCCACCAATACTTGGTTGCTTTTTAGTTCATCCTTTTTCTTTCCCCTTTCTGTTAACTATTTTTTTCTGAAGCAGTGAGCATTTCATAATTTATTTGTTACTGTATGATTTTCATTCTTAACGCTTCTCCTTTGTTAATGTTGTAATATTTTGGCAGGCTGATGTGTTGGAGCATTTCACCTGATTTCTTCTCTCTTGCCATGACTTAGTTGTTGGAAGTTTCAGACTCACATCTTTAATCTTGTTGTACTGTTATGCAGAGAGATGAGACATTCAGTTCATCCAGATTGTGTTGGAGCATTCAATCAGTGGATTATGGACATTAATTATGCTTTTTGTAGGATTCGTTTCTGGGGGATTGCCTTCCAGCATTGTTTTTCAAATTTTATTTTAATGATTTGTTGGATTTTCTTGATGACTAATCACTGACAGTTTGTGTGTTTCTCTCCACTTTGGCTTCTTCACCACTAATCCTCCTTTGCTTTTTTCTTTTAACTTGGTTATCTCTTTTACTTTTCTGGGGTCATTTAACTATTGAGAGTTCAGAAAGCAGCCTGATGCTTGCCTCTGCTATTCCTCCCAAAAGGTGATGCATCTTCAAATTTTGAAGGTTCCCAGGGTATGTGAATTTGATAGTGTGATGACTGCATTCACATGTCTACGAATTAATTTTACTACTCATTCTGATACATTGTCCAGATGTCTTGTGACAGGAAAAGATGCTTGTATTGGAATGTGGTATCCTGCGCTGGACTGATTTGTGTTTGAAAATCACTTATCTTGTTGGGCATCTTAATTAGAACTTTATTTTGGATTTTCTGTGATGTTTATCAAGAAAGTTGTCTGTGCAAATGGGAATTAACTGAAACCCATTAGGGAGAACTGAGAAGTGAGAATGAGTAGCATTTAAATGTGATGGGCTAAACTAGGACATTTCTAACCTGGCTATGAACTTTTTATTTGAAGGGGGCAGGGTGTGTGGGAATCAAGAACATGACTATTTCAATACTCTTCCAATGAAGAGCAGTGCTATAGCAGGAAGCTAGCAGTCACTTTGAATTTGACATTGTTATCTTAGATTTTGATTTGTGGCTTGTGGAAGTCTTAGAGAAACGGAAAGCACTAGCAGGCAAAGTGGTTGAATCACATAGTAAATAGGAGATCTTGTGAGGATGAATATATTTGTACATCTCTTCTTTTATTCTTGTGAATACGTAGTTGAGACATTTCAAGCTACATCTCCCTCAGAAGTGTTTTTTCTACTTTTTGCTCTTCAGGGCTTTGTTCTCATCCAATCATTTTCTTGAGATGTAATTTGTTTCTATTAATTTATTTAATTTTTTTGGGGAAAGAACTTGAGTGGGATGATGTCCCCAGGTGTTCACAAATTAACTGTGGATAGTTTTGGTTGGAACTCGTGACATGGCTTCTTGTGTGGGTTCTCATGTCGGAACTATGCTCATTAATGCCTTAATATTTCTGTTTGTCGTACTTGGGGTCTTCTCTTTACTGATCCACCGAATGTTTGGTATTCTTGAGACAACAACTAGTACACCTAAATGTCTTTGCTAAGATTGTAGGACCATTCAAGCTTCTGGTGTGGTTGATCATATTTTTGGATAGGGCTCTATTGGGGTTGAGATGTTGAGTAGCTGAACTTTAGCCTGTATGGTGAGTTTGGATAATGTGTGGAAGCTTAGTATTTCTGTTAAGAGTTGGTTTTGGCATCTGGTATTTTTGGATATAGGTTCACCATTGCTGTATTATTTTGTTTCTTTTTCCTTTTTAAACCTTCTGTTTTAGACTTCTTTAAGTTGGTTGTTAGTTGTGTGTACTGATAGCAGGGATGGCTCCTCATTTCAGAAGATCTCTTGATTCATCCTTTCACTGGTGGACAAGTTAATATTAGGCGTACAGGAAGAACTCATCTAGGCACTTGTTAGTTCTGAAGAATCATTTGCATTCTTTAGGTTATATTTGAACCTATATTTCTTTGGGGGTGGGGTGGGGTCTATTTTTAGTTGTTTTTGCTTAACTATACATGATTTTTCTTTGTCTTTGTCCTTCTTTCCATGAATCAGGATCTTCTCAAAACTGGTTTGTGAGTAAAGATGGTTTGTCCCTACTTTGTTTTGGTGGTCACATCCTGGGCATGAAGCTCATTAGTGTGAAGGTGGATGCGTTTTTTTTTTTTGGGTAGTTGACCAAATGTTTTACTTAATTGCAAAATATCTCCTCTGTCCATTGTTTTGTCTAGAATTAGTGGGAGCTTGTCCAATAGCTGGTAACACTTGGTTAGTGTTATTTTTGCTATTTGATTTGTTTTCTCTCGGTTAGTTCTGTGCATGATTTGCCCAATGTTTATGACATGTCGGTTACCATCTATTTAACTATGTATAGCTTGAGTGGTTAGTGGAAGTCTGTAGAAGCAAATTTTCTTCAATTTCTACTTTGTTATTGTTTATTTTGAGGGTGCCTAATGTGAAACGAGTAAGGACTACTGGATGCCAAACAATGGAGTTGTATTTCTACCTTGAGTTATCTCCTGTTGTTAGGTAAGTTAGCTGCTGTCTGCTGTGCTGCTTAGTGTGCGATGATAAGAGTTCTTTTCTCTTCATGCCTGGAAAGTCTATTGCAGACCAAGTACCTGATAGAACGCAGCAAAATTCTACTTAAGAAAATTTAAGGATTTGTATCGGGCTTCTTGTACTGTTGGAATGCACGATAGTGCCATTTGACCTCTAAATTAAAACCTCAACTCAATTGAACTAAAGAGAGGATGATGTTGTTTGAACTAAAGAGAGAATGATGTCTAAAATAATATGCTACCACAAGTAAAAAGTTGATGTCACTATAACTAATCAATTATGCTATGTGGTAATTGCACATTCTATATTTTAAAATTAATTACTTATCCGTTTTACACTACAGAAATATATTATTGAAATATAATCAGAATTATAAAATAGAAAGTTATATTGTGTTAAATTTAATGTAGTCAAACTTATTTTATGAATTTGAATTCAATAAAAAGATTATGCTTATACAGACATATAGAAGACTTAAAACCCGTTTGGATTGACTTTAAAAAAAAGTAATTTTTAAGTGAAAAATAAAAAAGTTTAACTTAAATAACTTTTAAGTTAAACTTATTTTAAGTTATTTTTCAACTTATTTTAATACTTGTCAAACATTTTCAGAAATCATAAACTAACCTTTCAAGTCAAATCAAATACTAAACCTTAATTAGGCAACAAAAATAATATTTTCTCTATTAATTTAATTTTATGATAAAAGAACCACATAATTCAAAATCCCAAAGAGAAGAATAACAAATTAGCTTGACTACATAAGATCTTAAATAACCATCAAATACTTTTGGAAGACATTATCTTTGAAAGAACCCAATATGAATTGTTACTGGATTAGGGATGATCTAAGATTCTTTTATTCAATTTCTTAATGAAAGATTTCAGGGTCAAGTCGCTCAGAAAAAAATAACTTTCATGAGAGCATCTCTACAAAAATATACATTGCAATATGCAAATTCATTAATTAAACCCCAATATTAATACCAAATGTTAAACAAAACAAGAAGAAGAAGGTATTGTAGGGCAACATTGCAAGGCAATAACATACTGATGGGGTCATTGTGTCACAATAAAAATATATTCTAATATTGTTGGTGTAGTATACCATTCTCAAATGGACAAAAGAAGTGAACACAACTAAATGTAGATACCGAAGAATCCACTGTTGGAATTTCTGAAAAATTCGATGAAAATATCGTTTTAACGGCCGTCAGAAACACAAAATTATCAGTGGCTTCTTGACGGTAATGGAGTTGACGGAATCCACCTCTTCGAGTGATTCTTTATAGAAAAAGAATTCATCAATATGCTTCAACGAATTTTCACTGCATCTGATAAATGAATAAGTTAGTAAAAATTTAGAAAAAGTATCTCGATCCAGTAGCATTCAAAGACAATCGTAAATCTAATAGAAATCTCATGGGTCGATAATTATCGAATGATGATTGAGGAATATAATTCAGAAAAATGTCAACAACAAAAACAAAGAGCTTTAAGAAAAATTTATATAAAATAATAAAAAAGCAAGGTGATCCCAAAGGGGTGACCTGAGAACACAAGCATATTTTGGGTCCAAAACAGGAGAAGACCAAAATACACCTGTGTTCTTAGGCACACTCCTCTGGGGTGCACCATTGTTCATCATCATTCACAATAATGTGAATACATCAACATATGCGTTGGCCCTTTTTTATAGTGGTTTTTTGTGAACAAATTGGAGCATCACAATGTTGTCATTCCATGAAAGAAAACAAAACAAGATGTGGTCATTCTATCGACACAAGGAGAATATAATGTTGTCATATCTGTGGAAAAACTTAACTAGTAATTTATAACCTAGTAAAAGAGAAGTGGACAAGGACACTCCCATTTTTTAATTTTTTTTTCTTGGTATTCAATTATTAAAGTTCGATTAATTCTTATTTGCACGCTTAAGACTCCTGTCGGGGGTGGGGGAAGCACTCCTACCCAAAAAAAAAAAAATCATCTTATAGTAGAAGAGAAGTGATGCATTTTTCTTTGTAATAAAATAATAAGCAAGATGCAATAATCACATCAGATAAACTCTTTACTCTACGGTCTACACGTTATAATTTGATGTCAGTTCATAATAAGAAGGGATATTTGGATTATGTTTAGTTGCCACTTATTAATCACCTCAGAACAGTGAAATTGAAGAAACCATTGAAAACCACAAAAGCAAAGGAAAATTCTGGGCTAAAGCATTTATTCTGTACGCAAGAAAGGTTTCTTGTTTCATGTACTGTGAAACAGTAAACTGCAACTCCCCACTTCCAAAAGTAGAGAGAAAGGGGACTACCAACTGTAATGTCGTCGAATAATGTTGTCTACGCACATTGTGCTCGAGCAACAACAACAACCAGCAGAACTACGATGGAAAGGAAGAAGGAAGTTCTCAGCTTTTCCTCAAATGGATCAGTATTCCCTTCTGATGTTTTTTCCTCCTCAGGAGGCTGAAACCACTCATTCACAAACTCTATGATCTTCTCAACTATTTCCAACACTTTTTCCTTGGTGTTCACAACAATCCAACTGATTATGTCTACAGTCCCATCTGAATCAGACTTATCGAGACCCTCCTCTGAATTTCCAGCTTGTAAGCCATTATCAGCTGCATCAACTAAAATGCAGATTAGTCAAATATACTCACTGCACCATTAACAATTCTAAATTATGCTTGTATAAAAAGAGATAAGGGGTTTCTATTTGCTAATGTTAATAGAAAATCATAATCTTCTTACATCCAATCAGTACATGTATATTGGTAAGATCCTAACATACTGCATTTAATTTGTTTGATAACATAAAAGCCACCCGGACTGCCATATTTGCTGCAAATAAGAACAGAAGTACTTGAAGTGATTTCGTTATATTTACTTAGGTTTTTTGAACCATGAATACTCAGAGAGTTCTTACGATTCTTCCTCGTTCAAATTTTTCAAGTAAAAGTTCATAGCTAGCTAGCGTCATTGAACATTGTCTTAGTATACACTTTGTGCAGGATAGGATGATTTTATTCCTTACAGAGAAAAGTATGCCATCATAACATGCTTAAACAGATGCTGCGGTGTCGTTACAAGTGGAAAGTTTTCTTGGACCACTCAACAGCTAAAAGTATAAACAGAGGTGCAAATGTCTAAACACTCCCAAAGATAAATTACTCTGCAAATCATATGTAGTACAAACCTTGTTTCAGTGAGTCTCTGATTTCCCGAACCGCCTCATTGTTCAGAACAGCATCCCAAACAGCCTTGTCAGATGACAGTGAAATGACCATTTTCTAAAAAGATCAGGAGGGAATTTGTGTGTCATCAAGAGCTGATTATGAAATGATAAAGTATGCCCAAAAATATAACTAGTACCATTCAGACAATATCTTATTATCTTTAATAAGTTAACGAACAACAATAACTCCATGCAATCTAATGCAAAGGTAACTGATAAATTACTACTTCTCTCCAAGAATTTTGTCTGTTGAGCCAATGACTCGATTATTGAAAAGAAATCAAACAGAGGACTGTGATTTTATCTATGTTGCTCGGACTGTTCAAAAATGTCGACGGGTGCGTGTCGGATCCTCCAAAAAATAGTGTATTTTTGAAGGATCTGACACAGGTGCGGCAACATTTTTGGAGACTCCGAGCAACTTAGGATTCTATACTAAAAGGTCTAAGACTACTTGTTACACCACAATTACAATCAGAAGTGTGAAATTAAGCAACTCTTTCTGATATCCATGTATACACTAACAAATTTCAAAGACAAAAATCCTAAAGGTGCACTCTTAAGGTACCTGAATAGAAGGTTCAGTCTGCAGCAAATGGAAAGCATCATAAACTCGGTTAGATCCATATGACTGCACCAGTTTCGAATTACAGATATGAATAGACGGTTCAATCCAATCAGACACAGATCCACTGGAAGATAGTACTTCACGCGTCAGGTTAATTGAACTAGTAAGTTCATCTGTTGTATCCTCATTTGATTTGTAACCAAGACCGTCCTTGGTGGAATATGCAAAATAGGTTGGTTCAAGGACCCTAGGAAGTCCAACAATATAAAACACAAGCTAGTGAATATTTACAATAAATACGACAAAAATAAAGATTATTATCTGCAGCCATATATGAGAAGTATAAATTATTGGAATATAGCTAAAAGAAAGATACACTCATAAGTCATAACACATCATTGAATTCCTCATGTTGTAATTTAACAAAGAAAGAGAAGGAGAAGACCTAAGGCCAGACAAGGTTGCCTATCATAATAAGGCAGAGTTACCGCATGGTTCTGAAATTAGTTAAGATCTCCATTCTAGTTGAGAGCTCAATGAGGTAAGTTTTCAGGTACCAAAAAATTATAACAATATTAATAAACTTAATTACAAACAATGACACTTGAATAAATTTGGGAGGTTTACAACCAAAGGCTCGCAGCTTGCTATTGGAAAGTAACAGGACTTCTTACTTCCTTCCTGAAATCTATCGATAACTGATGAACATTACAATTTACTGTCACGGCCAAGTTCATCAAATAATTCTTTTCAACCAAATTGATGTCTCGACATTCTGGATTTCTATTACCAGTTCGCACCAGCAGAAGTAGGGCCTCACTTCTAATGTAGCCATCCGTCAATGTCAGATTAATAAATCAGGGTGAAAAGGGACCGTAACTGGCAGTCTGGCACAATTTTACTAACAAGATTGTTCATCTAGGAAATGATTGTAATTTGTAACAATCTACTTTGAGAAATTCAAAAGCCGTTTCATTGATCCCTTCTTGTATACCGCATCCACTAGGTGTAAAAATGGCTAAAGCATTCAAAGTTGGTCTATTTGGAGAAAAATTAAGGACAAAGAGATCAGACCAAGTAAAAAGAAGACTTGCTATGGGGGTAGGTTTGAGTCACATTACTAAGAATGTCCAACTTCAGTAAACTCCCGCATTCCGTCACAGAAGTTCAACAAAATAAATTATTTCCTGAAACACCCGGCACAAAAGGGAACTATTCTGTATCCGTCCCAATTTATGGGACACTTTCTAGATTTCCAACATCAAACAAGTTTTTGTTTAACCATAATCTTTTCATATCCTTACAAATATTTTAACTTGTCAATTTTTGTGACTAACTCTTTCTCCATTGTTTTCAAATATGTAAATTCATGGGAAAATGCACAAGTACCCCCAACCTATGCCCAAATTCTCAAAGACACTTATACTTTACTAAGGTCCTATTATCCCCAAATTTATTTTATAAATAATTTTCTACCCCTTTTCGGCCTACGTGACACTATCATTGAAAAAGTTGTCAACATGCGCTGGGCCTAGAAGACAGTGTCACGTAGGCCGAAAAGGGGTAGAAAATTATTTATAAAATAAGTTCGGGGATAATAGAACCTTAGTATAGTATAAGTGTTTCTGAGATTTCGGGCATAGATTGGGGCTACTTATGCATTTTCCCATAAATTCATGTCCAAATTTGTGATCAAAATAAAAAAGTTGAACTCTCCAAATTTGAACACTATCACATAATTCGGACGGGGAGTATCATTTGATTCCAATTGAACTGGAAAGCTGGTTACTTAACAGCTAATAATATATTCCAGGGCCCAGAGACACGCAAATGTTAATACGTACGTACATAACTACCCATTAATTATCCCATGAAAAATAGACTTGTAATGGCACAGCTTTTGTACTTGTAAACAAAGCAATCAACTGGTGGTTTTAATGGTGTCATTTTACTGGAAATGAAGAAGAAATAGCACTAATTATAATTTGTTCAAATTATCACATACATTTGGACGGACAAACAAGAGAATAAAATTAGAGGAACTCACTGGTGAAGAGCAGAAACTGCATGATGAACTTCGTCGGTTGATGGAACAGGACCCAGAATATAATCATCAAATAAAATACAACTACTATTATTATTATTATCCTCTAAACATTCCCACTCTTCAGATTCGGAAGAAGAATCCCAGGTGCCCGGTGCAAGGGCGGCAGCAGATAACGGAAGAGTAGATAAAGGCGATGAAGAGGAGAGAGAAACGGCGTTATTACTCGCTTTGTTGTGAAACGCGTGGCCGCTAGTAGTACTACTTTTGGCTGTTTTAGTGGTTGATGAGTGAGAGAAGGACTCTTGGGCGGCACCGTTTATAGTGCCACCTGTCCTCACTGTTCTTTGAACGGCTCTTAACATGCCGCCGCCATTAGCTCCTCCTCCTCCGCCACCGCCGCCACCACTGAATGATCTTCTCATCATCTTCTTAATCTTATCCACACCACACTTTTCTCACTCTTCACTCTATGTGAGGGCTGATATTTTTACTACAGAAAAATCTTCTATATGACGAACGCAACCGCCTCTCTGAAATTGGAATCTAGTGCGGCTTTTAAACTACTTTTAAATATTTCACGACCATCAAAATTAAAGTACAGCCATTATAAATTATTATCTCCCTTTTAAAAAAAAAATGACCTAATTTAATTTGACATTGAATTTTAAAAAGTAAAAATATAGTCTTAAATTAAAGTTACATCAAATATATCAAAATATTCTTTGTTATTATAATCTTAAACATGTCACGTGAAGATTTAAAATATAACCAGAAAGGAAGGGTTCATGATTTTAAAAATTTGTTTATTTACTTTTGTTATTTTATTTTCAACAGTAATTTCTATTATTCATGGAATAATACACCAATAATTTTAAGGAGAGATTCATTGTTACAACTTGAAAAAATGTGGATATCAAGATAGAAGAACTCAACATCATTCCGCTCAATGTCGCTCTTTCAAGAGATGCAAGAAAAGAGATGCACGGGTAAATTATTTTCTTACTTGCTCAATTCAAGCAAAGAAAAAATAAAAGATTTTTTTTTACCTAATATTTTCATGAATAAAGTGATATTATTTTTCATGAAAAAATGATATTTAAGAGGAAAAAGTCATTGTAAAAAAAGATGATTTTTGCATCTTTGAGAAATGCTCTAAAAAAAGGGTATTACAAGTGCATTTGTTTATAACTAGTTTTTTGACACGTGTGTTGCATGTGATTACCAATTCAGAAAATATATGTTATAATAAATAGTATTACTTATTTAAGGGAAGATTTGAATAATAAACTTTGCACAAAATAATATTGCAGATTTTTTGTGAATGTTCAATGTGGATCACTATATATATCTCTTATTCACGCGAACCTATGAAGATGATCAATGAAAATTTTTATTAGCTAAATGCATATATTTATTTCAATTTGCTGAGGTTCAATCATGTAATTGGTCGTATCTCAATAATATTACCTTATAGACGATATTTGTTGTGTATTTTTCTTGTCATCTAACCAAATGTGTTTGCACGTGTATTTCACGTTAAACTGTTCAAATGTCATATGGACATGTGAAGAGAACAACTACATTTTATTTTTTAGAACTAATTTAAAATAATATATTTTGAAGTTAGAAGATCTTGTTAACTTGATAATACATTTGTGACATATATAAAACTTTAATTTAAATACAAATACTTACCCATATATATGAGCTTTTCTTCGTCTAAAATACTGTAATATTAAGAAATAGTAAATAAGTAAAACAAAAAGGCAATGTTTATATAGTAATAGCTATTTTGAAGCAAACTTCCTAATATTCTAAATCACATTGATAAATAAAATCATTCTTTTGTCTTGAGCATCAAAAAAGCAAATTGTGACAATTCTCTAACTCTTGAGAAGTTTAATAATTTTGAAAAAAGATGTTCAAAAGCATATATTTACATCACATGAGAAATTTATAAAAAAAAAATGAATTTAGACTACATCATGTTAACTTTATATATTGGAACATTACATACTAATGTATATATTATGCAAATTGATGGTCTTTCGGTAGTGCCAAGCGAGAAGTTCATCAGTCAACAACTCTGAGGAAAAAAAACAAGGCAATTTACTCAAACATCAAAGATCACTATGAAAAGGGGAGGTAAAGACAATCACATTTTGACAATAATAATGATGATGTGTTCCTTCACAAACTGTTAAAAAAGAAGAGAAAAGGTGAAGGCACAAGGTTGTCATACAACTAATGACACAAGTAATACACCGACGAAAATGTACATTTTCTGTTTTCACCAAAGAGAAATATTTCTTTCCACTCACAAATTCGACAGTAATTAGCATCTACTAAGAGCAAAGGAATCACTTACAACCTTATTCGAACTAACTCAATGACAATAGATTTCATGAAATCTTTTTAAAATGCAAGAAGAAGAAGAAGAGTAGAAGATTAAAAAAAATTGTGGTTGAAAAAAAAGAAGAGGAAGCCCCTCTATTTATAGTCAACAAAGGGTGGTATGAACAAGTATTTTTGTGTGTCTTATCGGAAAAGTCATGACCTTTTGAGAAGTCACAATCCTTTGGAAAAGTCATAACTTATTGAAAAAGTCACAATTCTTTGGAAAAGTCACAATTCATCGAAAAATCACAATCCTTCGAAAAAAGTCACAACTCATCGAAAAAGTCACAACCTAAGTTAGGGATATAATAGTAATTTAACATTTAAGTTAGGAATTCATGTTTTTAAGGTAATATAGATAAATAAATCACATGTTATTATTTGGATATGCTTTGGTGATTTTGGCTCTAATTTGAAAATTATAAATAAATTATGAAAAACATGTTGAGTGGCCATTTAACATGAAATGTTTTGGGTGAGAATAAATTCATTCTTGGAATGAAAAAATATCATAAACATGTGATGAATTTTTTTTTGTCAAATCAAATAATATTGAAAAATTTGTGAAATGCAATCTTATTGATTGTGTGAGTCTTGCAACTCCTTTTGATTCAATTGTGAAAATGGTGTGACAAAGAAAGGAGTTTGATAGCCTAATTAATAAATAATATGAAATATGTGACTATCTGCACTTTATATATATAATATTATGTACAAGTAAATCAAGTAAATTTACTTGATACTACATTTGGTGGCTTGTTTTATTAAAAAAATATTATGATATACTTAAAAGTTTTATTGGTGTAGATGAGAAAACTTGGTGCTATTTGATGGAAGTGATAAAAACAAATCATATTGTTTGCTAACTCTACTTTGAAGGTTGAAGTGAAATAATTAATCTTCAACTAGTGAAAAAGTGAATTAATTTTACTATATCAAACACTTCATTTTGAGAATTTAATTTTTTATTAATTGTGATAGCACTAATATTATTGGTAGAATACCAAATCGTTATTGTAACTGTAAATTCAGGCTCATAAGAAAAAAAATCACAATATTGTGAGATCATATTCATCACTGGTATACCATCAATATCGATTGTGTTAGAACATGTGATAATCTTGCAAATTCATAAAATAAGGCATTAGCAAGATAAAGGGTCTGAAACATATTGAGGGGGATGAAGTTGAAGCTGATAAATTCTTAGTCATATATGAGGAAACCCAACATGGGGACTAGAGATCCTATAACCAGGTTAAATGGGAAAAACGAGTCATATGATTACTTGTTGTGAAATGCACTAATATTAAATTTATTCAATCTCTATGATATGAGTGTATTTATCCTATATTGATTTGTGGAGGCTAAGTCTTTGAACTCTTAATGAAAGTTTGTATCTTGTATGAGTGAGGTGTTAAAATAATTGGAGCACCCTTGACAGATTTCACCTATGTGAGTATGAAAGTAGGTCGCTTTCTATGAGAATGAGCTTGTTTTGAAAAATACTCATGAAAATCGGGATAACACAAGGCCGTAATGTGTTGGCTTTAAAAGCTTATGTCATCACCTTTATTATTGTGCGTAAGCAGTAATACTTTATTTCCCCTAAGCAGTCATAGTTCAAGTCTGAGACCACTACTGACTCTGGAATAAAGGTTATTGTTTTACTAAGTGGTCCAATGCAGAGCACACCTTCATTATGCATAATAGTCTATCTTCAACTAAATTGTGAAACACTCTTATTTCAATATTGAAATGAATGGGGGAATGTTGGTGTTTATGCATTTTAATCTTAAAATCAAAATATTAAGTGCATATCTTAGTGGGTATAAGTTGACAAGAATTTGATTATTATTTTGGTGTAACTCGTGTAATCACTGCTGCCATGATTTACCACTAATTCCATTCATTATTCTACCTCATTATACCTTGTAACTTTTGTAACCTTTGGACTATCCATTTATCCAATTTACTATCAATTATCTTTCTATTCATTGCAAGGAAGAATTCATCACCTATAAATAGTGATGGTCTTATTTTGATTTTGAGAACAAGAAATATACAAGATAAAGAGTGTAAGAAAAGATGAGAAGTGGTATATTGTGTATATATTGAGTTAGTGTAGTGAAAGAGAGAGTTGAGAGAAAGAATAATATTCTAAGTTTTCAATTAATTCACTATGCAAAAGAGAGTAATTACATGTTGAACGAAGGTGTTTTTTTGTGGAGTTTTATACTCTTCAACTGATCTGGAGTTGTTTGAGTGGTGAAGATGATACAGGTTGTCCACTTCAGACTTATATGTTCTCTAATATTCCTTTCAAAATTTTCAAATCAATCAATGAAAGCTTAGTTCTGTAATATTCATTCCTCTGTTCCATTAACCTGTCTCATAAAGCTCTTAGACAAACATAATAGTTACAGACTTGGTCTTGAGTTCATTTTGGTGGTTAGTAGATCAGGTTTAATTTTATAAGCAAGTTAAAATGTTTTTATAATGTTTAGATTTAATTAGGTAAAAAAATCCATGTAGGCACAACATAGATAATATTATGTGAAAATATGGAGATTTAACGGATGGAAGATAAATTTGACTTTAAATTTGGGTGTCAAAAATAAATACATCAAAAAGTATGATGAAGGATAACTATGATCTTTAATAAAATAACAAAAGGGTTAGTGGACCCTTGTACTAGTATGTGTTTGTATTGTAAACTCTCGTACTTAACTCTTTACTAACTGAATCCTTGAACCCATTGAAATCTAGTATTTTAAATCCTTTTTTTACTTGTCATCCTGTGTGACACTTTTGTTTAAAGTGTGTGTGATTCACATTTTTAGGCACGTTAAGTCTTCAAAAAAGATAGCAAATGTAAATTTTTGACTTATCTAAGGGCCCGTTTGGCCATGCGATATGGAATCATGAGATGAAATTGATGCTTTGTTTGGACATGGGATATGAAATTTTTGTGTTGTATATTTTCTCATAAATATAAAAATCTCATAAGTTGTAAAACTATTAAAATAGCCCCAATTGTTTATTCAATCTTATCAAATAAACAAAAATTTATAAAATCGCATAATAAATTATTACAAAGCTATTTGTTCTCCACTTAGGTAATTGTTTCATCAAACTTTAATTTAATAAAGAAAAAATTGAATATAAATTGTAGTGTACTAGTCTTTAATATAATCCTCCCACATAGTACGGACAATTTCCTCACGTTGAACTTGCATTTCTGGATCATGTGATCGAGAAGACGAACCAACATTGTTACCCACATAGTAATAAATTAAGTGTTGGAGTAAATGAACAAAATAAATTTATTACTCAACAATTAGTTGATGTGAGTTAAAGTGACTATATGTTGGTGATAATAAATTTTATGTCGGTGAGAATAATAAATTTTAAAACGTAATGATGTGATTATAAATTTTATTTACATATGAAATAAATGGTTAGTAGATATAAATGTTTTAACAAAATATAAACCCGTGGATCAATTTTTGTATTAAAATATCTCAAATTATGATATGAAATTCCCATATAATTCCATATCATGGTTTTTGGAGAATATGAAATCACAATCATGAGATGGAATCGGCGTAAAATCGCATGTCCAAACGCTGATTCCATCTCACGATACCATATCGTTATATGATATCGCATGGTCAAACGCCTACTAAGAGTCATCTTCTTCCCCATTTATTCATTCATCATTATTGAACAAAAAAAAAAGAAGCTTTTTGGGGTTTTTCTACTCTTATAATCTTTCTGTCCAAATTCTTTCTCCATTTTTTTCATTGTTGCCTTTCTTCTTGTTCAAATGGCTCATTTTTTCTTGTGCAAATCCATTCTTTATTCCTCTACAAAAGAATCTCCATGAATACAAATTTATTTTTATTGGGTGAAATGGTCTGATGGACCCTAATTATATTTGTATGAGTTTGTATTTTGAACCCTCTTACTTTATACTTTGTCAACTGGACCCTTAAACTTATTAAAACGCAAATTTGAAACCCCTCTGACCATTGATCAAACCTATGTGGCATAAATATTGCTGAGTTGGAAAAATGTGTAAATGCACTCGCTTCCAAACGCGTCATTACACTATTTTCTATTTAAAAATATTTCTTCATTAACCCTCTCCCACCCCGCCGCGCCCCCACCCATATTTCTCTTCTTCTCCACCACTCTTCCTACCCATAACCCTAAACTTTCTTCTCTTCTTCTTCAACAAAATTACCCACCACATCCATTCTCTTTTTTTTTTCTTCGAAATCACCTGTCATATACTTTTTTTCTTCTTCTTCAATCCACTCTCCTCTTTGCAACAAATCAACCTCACACCTAATTTCTTTTTTCAGCCCCCTTTATCTAAATTTTAAATGTTTTTTATTTTAAAAGTTGAAACTATTATTTGTGTTGGATTTAAAGAGAAGGTATGCTATGGATTAATGTAAAGAGTGATAGTGGGTATTGAAAAAGTTGAAAACTCCATTGATAAGTTTGAGAAAACTTGAAGAACAACAAATAAGTCTTATGAATTTGTAAAATTAATTCAAATTTGTGATTGTTGCTAGTAGGTTTTGTGTTTTTGAACTTTTAGTTGAAATTTCAAGTTAAATAAAGAAAAAAATCATCTATTTGACATGAATTTGGTGCTCAAATTGTGAGCATATATGGAGGTTGAAGAACGTGGTTATTCAAAAATTTCCAAAAGTTAAATATCTAGTTTTTTTTCTTCTTAATATTTAATTTTCTACATGTCATTGGAAAATGACATGAAATTACATATGTAAGAAGTTGGATTACACACAGTGATGTGATGAGAAAGGGGTTTAAAATATTGTGTTTTAATGAGTTTAAGGGTTTAGTTGACAAAGTGTTAAGTAGGAAGGTTCAAAATACAAATGCATACAAGTATAAGGGTCTATCAGACCATTTCGCTTGTTTATTGTTCCACAAAAAATAAATGGGCTTATCAATCTTAGACTTCAACAAGTATCTTATTTCCTCCGACCGCCGAAGGCACCAACCGCATCTGCAAATCTTCAAAACAGAAAACCCTTTCTTCAATGAACAAATTATAAAAGGAAAAAAGGACAAATATACCCTCGAACTATCATAAATGGTACGTAGATACCCTCCGTTATACTTTAAGGTCGTATATACCCTTACCGTTACTCTTTTGGGTTGTGTATACCCTTAAAACTAATGGACGGACACGTGGCTTCATCTCAACAATTTACCCGATTTTATTTATTTTTTACCTAAAATTAAAAAACCCACCCATTTTTTATTTACCCACCCATGACCCAAAATTAAAATACCGGTGACATTTTAAATTAAAATAAAAACAAAGAGCCCTCCTCCATTAAAACAAAACCCAAAACCTTTTAAATCAAACAAAAGACGAAATTGTTCTTCAATACATCTTCATTTACCGCTTTTTTTCAAATCTCATTAAACATAGACACAGTAGCTTGTTCTTTCATTGAAAAACAAGAGACCCATTTTAATTTATTGTTCAAATCGATTTGTTGTTGAATGGAGCTGGAAATACTATCACCATTGATGGACGAAACTTCAAGTTTAAAAGTGGGTCTTCAATAGAAAAAAAAATTGAATTTAAATTGATTTGTTGTTATTGAAAGGGGTTGGAAATACTACCATCATTGATGGACAAAACTTCAAGAAAAGTGGGTTTGCAATCAAATAAGAAAATTTGAAATTAAATTAATTAGTTGTTGTTGAAACGGGTTAAAAATACTATCACCATTGACGGATAAAACTTCAAGCTTTAAATTGAATTTGCAATTGAGTAAAAAAAATTGAGCTCAAATTGATTTGTTGTGGTTAAAAGGGTTCAAAAATATTCATTTTGATTTAATGAACCAAGTGCACCATATTTTTGTGGTTGTTGTTTTTGACACCCAATTTTAGACCTCCACAATATAAATTAATCATTTCGAGCTTTTTAAATTTCAAACGATTTGAAATAATTGACTTTATCAAATTCAAAATATTTTAAAGTTATTTTAAATAGTTTTGTCACTTTTTATAATTCTTATATAATATATATGTTTTATATAAATTTGTATATAATTAGTATTGTTTATGAATATTCGAAAACCATCTCAAAAAGATTTTGTTAAATATTTGGTTAATTAGTTTAGTTATATAATAGTTAATACTTTAATTTCTTTAGTTTATAGTTAAGTTAATTATTTTATTTTGTTAACATTAAGAAGCTCATTGATTAATTTATATTAATTCGTCTTATTTAATTTTTAGTCGAATCACCAATTAAGCTCAACTTGACTAAATTCTTAAATTCAATTGGCTATAATTGTAATCAAATGGGCCAAATTCTCAATTCCAATCTAACCTCTTTTCTTACCTCACTTAAACCCATTATCAACCCATTTTTAAAATACCAAAACCGGCTCAATTTTCTCTTGTTCCTCCAACCTTTCCAGCAACCCACTCCATAATACATAGAAGCCCAAACAATTCCCATTCAACAGTCCATTCCAAATGACCAACAACAATACAACCAACTCCAACATACGTGACCCCACAGACCCACCTCGTTTCTTCTTCTTTTTCCACGCAAATAAACCCGAAAACCAGCACCCAGATTCAAACTCCAGAATCGCGAAACCTAGTCCAGAAACGCAAATCGAACCCAAATCGCGAAGCTCAGCCCAGCGATGTGAGCAGCGACGTGTCTCTCTCCCATTTCCCTTATCCTCTCGTACAAATCGTACTCGAATCATCCAGGTGTCAAAATCTCGTGTTCCTCCTGTCCTTGCTCAAAGTCAAACGATTCTCTTCACCTTTTCGTTGGGAATTTGGTACAAAATGGAGCTGGCATCCTTATCCCATGGAGAGAGGTTTGAATTTTGAATTTCAAATTTGGAATACCATCCAAATCTGCCCGTTTCCCCCTTTTCAATTCCATTCTCCCCTATAAATACTCTTGTTCGTTCACTGATTAAATGGGATTTTTTTAAAGGAGGAATACTCGACCAAAACAGAAGTTAGAGAGACGGTGACTCACTTCAAAATAACAGTCCTTTTCTTATCTCAAAAACAACTAAAATCGCAGTAAGAAAGAGTGAAAATCAAGAGATTGGTTCTCCTTTAAAGTTCTTAGGCTGAATTCCTAGCTTGTCGTAATTCGGCGTTGCTCCATTTTGGTGGTGGAAGCTTTATAGTTCAAGCTTGTTGTCCCGGAACGCTGCTCCGAAGAAGGTAATCTCTCTTTCTCTTAAATTCATTTTGTCATTCCGACTAAATATAGATGAATGTTATGTGAATTTAATTCATTGTGTGATTTGCTTTAGTGGTTCCTATCTATGATCTGCTTCTGCTTCTTTATGAAAGACATGGCTATGTATTGTTTAAAAAGTGGATAAGTTTGAGATCTTATCCCTAGCTATTGTTTTCTTTCCCTTATTCCTCATAGTATAATGCATAAAATCTAGGATACAAATCTATTCAAGTGTTATATGCCATTGTTACTTTAATTTCATACTATTTTGAAAAAGGATAGGTTGACGTATCATACCAAATTTGCCAAGAGTTTTTCCCTTTTTCTGTATCTTGCAAATTTGTGATGACTTGTGACAATCTTAATTAATTTGTCTAGCTTTAGATTGTTTTCTTTTATGTATTGTTCTTGTTATTATAGAATGGAGATGTGAGGCATTCTTGAGCTTTCTGTTTCCATTGTTTATCATCCGAAAGTCCCAAAAATGCTTATTCAAATTCATTGTTTGGAAATCTGATGCTATTTTGAGTATTATGTCATGAGTGATCTAGTTAATCCAAGCATTTCTTTAGGTTCTTATTTTAATATCTTATCCAATTAGGCATATTTGTGAGTGCTTAGCAAACTTAAAAAATATGGTTGGATGTCTTCATTGATTAACCTTAGTATTGTAAATGCTCCTTGTTTATTTGGCCTATTTCTTTAGCTTAGATTGAGCTTTATAAAGGAAAATCTTAACCAAGCAATCATGTGTCCAACTTCAACTTACTTTGATTATTTCCAACTAAGCATAATTATGTTAGAACAATTTGGTTGATATTGTGTGAAATGCAGTTCATTGTTCTTCTCGTATGTGATGAATATTCTTAATTGAGTTTATAGCCCATCTATAGATATTAATTTATTTTCTCTTCTTTCGGTGCATATGATCAATCCGAGTCCATTTTGGACTCTCCCTTGCATATTCTTGAGTTGTTTCGAGTTTGCCTTGTCAAAGGAAGCTGTCGGACAGCAAGGGAAATAAGCGTATAGGTTTCGGAAAGCTGAAAATAGTCCGAGATACGCCTGTATACACCGATATACCTGGTGTATACACTGATATACGGGGAGAAATACTGAAATACATGTGTAAACACAGCAGAATACATAAAGGAAAAGAGAAAACGTACAAGATGTTGAAGAGATTAAGTTGATATACAGCTTAAAAATGACTATATACAATGTGATACAGTCAGTGTATACAACAGGTTCAACAAAGAAGAAGAGGGCTGATTTGGCCCAAATCTGCATCAGGCCTACCTTTATTCTTAGACTTAGGACAGGACTTGGGCCCAAAATCAATCAGATTTGGAATTTGGGCTAAAATCCCAAATGTGAATTATTTTCTTATGTTTAAGCTTATTTTCTATTCAAGTAATTCTTTTTTTTATTATTAAAATGCTAATATTCATATTTGCTTGGTTAAATTTTTAAATTAGTCAAAGTCATTTTTAGTCAAATCGCCGGTCAATCGCAAGTTAGCGGACATTCCGAGGGCCTAACACCTTCTCGGAATGTACATTGAACTTCGAACCCCTTATTTTCAATTGATTTTAATCTGTTTAAATCCGTTGAAAATTTTACAAGTTTTCTTAATTTCTAAAAAAAATTAAGTGGCAACTCTGTTCTTTTGGAAATTCGATTTCTCTTAAATTATAAGTTTAATCAATTTTTCGAAAACCTAGTCACATTTCTTTTTTTTCTTTTATTTATTTTTTCAAGTAAAACAAAAATGATTACTCTGTTGAGGACTTAATTAAGTCTAACCATAAGATTTGACTTATTTGACTAATTGTTATTAATTGTTGAATTTGTTATCTGCGCTTATTGTGTTTAAATTGATATAACGGTCAGTGCAATAATGACATTTCATGTTATATGTATAGTATATTAAGGACGGTTTCTGCATAATCGCAGCCGGACTTTTTATGCTCAACCCTTTATTGGTATGTCATGCGTCCAATGGTTGTCGTGAGTTTCAGCCTAAGTTGTCCCCTTGGGTTCCGGGCCTTTCAAAAGTCACTCTTAGTCAATTACCGTAGAGCGAAACCAAATCCCTACTTTAGCGCATTTTGAACTAAGTTGACCCAATACACAAGGCGTGTTGAGCCCATTAGAAGTCTACCTTGTGTCTATTTGGCCTATTGGTGAATAAAAAGACAATCATACCCATGTGTTTAAATTTGAAGGATGTATACGTTGTTTAGCAAACCATTGTCTCTTGGAGTTGGGAGTTTAATAGTTTGTTCGAGTCGAAGAAGGATCAAGTTACCATTTCATCCAAAAGCGTGGACATTCGGAGATAACAAGAAATAAAAAAGAAGGACCGTCCATGGAAGCATAGTTTAGGATTGTACCTATGCGTGGGATCGATCATTCGTATCCCTTTTCCCTATTATGTATCGCCTTTAAGTTTATTCGTAAAATTTGTATAAATTTGGGTTTCGAGGCAATGGAACGTTTCAAACGACGTTATACACCCTTCAAATCATTAGGCCTACCCTTGGCACAAAAGGGTCACATATTTGTTTAAAAAGCGCAATATTTGCTTATGTGTATAACTGCTTGTGTGAATATGTTGCTTTATTTGAAGATATTCTAGCTCACTCCTCTTCGAATTATTTTCTAGAACCCTTTAAGCACAAATACCAAGTCACTATCAAAAGTAAGTCCAAATACTCTTCGAGTCTTTAGTTTCACAATAAAATTCGAACTTCATTTTTCAAATTTCGCTTTCTTATAAAAAAAATAAAAAATGTTAACCCTTTATCTCAAATCGAAAGAGATTCAAGTGGGTCGAACTACACAGGACCTGAATTCTCCTTCATGAGATACGTAGGCAACCTTCGAAGGCTCGGTCCCTATTTTGAGAAATTTTATCTTTTCCAACTCTTACAAAGAAATTAGAGCTACGTTTCAATCAAAATAAGAAGTATGATACAATCGACTTTGTCTCAACTCAAGGCGACTTTTCTGATTCACTAATTCCAAAATTAAATAGACAAATTTATGTCTATTTATTCATCTCCAATATTCGTGGGCTAGTTTATCTTCTAATGAAGCGACTCTTGTGTGCTTACAACTTTGTGTGTGATATCTTGTATTACATATTACCCTCACAAACTAACACATTCGCCTTTTGAGTTATTTTTCTTTTCAGGTACTCAAAACTGATTTGTGTTGAGAAATTGGTTGAACATTCAAAGTTCTCAAATATTCCTTCCCCAATCGAATTTTGTTGAAAGGAAAAAGAAAAATGACTCAGAATAGTAAGAATACTAGCTTGACTGAAGTTGTTATAGTTCATCCCCCAGCCATTGAACAAAATGATTTAATTGCACAGTTCATGCAACAGATTGCTGAGTTGAGGGCTGAGCTCCCGAAAAACCAAGATTTTCCAATTTCGATTCTCGATGTCAACACTCTAGGCGATGAGAGGCTTTCACTCCATTTTCCTTTTCTGAATTCAAACTCGGAACATGTCCTGAATAACCCACCATCCAACCCTACTCAAAATTCCTCCTTCATCGACTTAACCACCTCAAATCTTCATCACGCCAACACTTCATACCAAGCATCGCCTCCTCTTCAAAACGTGAATACCAACCCTTAAGTTTTCCCTCCCCATCAAAACCAAAATGCAAATAACTCTCAAACATTCCCTCAATTTCAAAGCTTTAATATCAACAATCCTCAAACATCTTATTTCATGTACCAGACCCCTGCAAAAGGCACTCAAAATCCTCCAAACGTTCAATCCCTACCTCCAAAAGTCACTTTTGATATCCCAGTCCAAACCGAACCACACCTTCACTATACTGCCTATTCCAAACTTGATCACTACGAAGAGAAGGAGAAGGAGTGGAGGGACAAACATGAAAATACTAAGAAGATCATGAAGGAAGGGATTGCAAAAGTTATAAAAGAACTTGATTACTTTTTAGAAGAGGTGGGATTGAACTACGAAAATTTATGCATTTATCCGGATTTGGACCTTCCGAAAGGATTCAAAGTGCCAAAATTTGTCACTTTTAATAGAATTGGAAATCCTCTAGCACATCTTAAAGCTTATTGTGATCAACTCGTGGGAGTTGGCAAAAATGAAGCATTGTTGATGCGCCTCTTCAGTTGAAGTCTAAGTGGAGAAGCTCTAGAGTGGTTTACATTGCAAAAATTAAAACAGTGGATGAGTTGGAATGCATTCGCAAAGGATTTCAAGGGAAGATTTGGACATAACGTAGAAGCTGCCCCTGATCGCTACTACTTGGAGAAGATCAAACAGAGGTCTACGAAAAATTATCGAGAATATGCTCTTCGTTGGAGAAAAGAGGCTGCAAGAGTTCAACCTCCTATGTCTGAACGTGAAATCACTGAAATGTTTATTCGAACTCAAAAGCCTGAGTACTATGAAAGAATGTTGTGCAAGATGGGACAAAAATTTGTTGAGATCGTCAAGGTCGGAGAAGCTTTGGAAGCTGGTTTCAAAACTGGAAAGGTCACAAACCTTATTGCAGTGCAAGCTAATAACAAATCTACAAAAATTAGTGGTATGAATACGTCAAAAGGACAAGTAGAAGAGGTATCTGCGGTGACGATTACCCATATGCAGTCGGCTCCACAAAGGAGATATCAAAACCACAATGTCAATCAGAAACGATTCCCTCGTCCAAACTTTAGAAAGGCTCCTAAAATATTTACACCACTAAGGGAATCTCAAACTCAACTTTATGAAAGGTTGAAAGCAATAGGTATGCTCCATCTTATAGAAGGAAGACCAGCCAATACTTTGGGAAAATTTTACAGGGCTGACCACAGATGTGCTTATCATTCAGGAGCGGTTGGACACGACACAGAGAATTGCTCAACCCTCAAGCACAAAATTCAAAACATGATCAACAATAATTTAGTCAATATTGATTAAGCCTCCCCGAATGATAACTTAATAGATGCTAAAGAGTAAGTACAAGACATTTCTGAACAGAGTCATTTGAAGATATTCGCCATCAAAGAAGTATGCCCAGCATTGACCAGATTTTTTGCATATGAAGTTATTGTTATCTTTCTTTCGAAAATGCATATTTAATCTCTTTTTTTCGTTTTATCACGCATTCCTTGTAATGAACTACGTTCTCCCTGAATTCTCAAGAATGAGATACGTAGGTGGCCTATGTCGGCCTCAGTCGTTTCTTTATCAAAATTTCCTATTTTTGTTAATCCTTGAGAAGGGCAACTACGTTTGACCTAATTCCTGCCTCAACGGGATACGTAGGCGCCACAACGGCTCGGTCATATTTTTTGTAAGATTTTTATTTCTTTTATAAATGGAATCCGGAAAAGAATTTTTGAGAAGATCTCTCCAACAAATCAAGACTGAAGATCAAAATGCTACGGGATTAGTTTTGAGTGGATCTCAAAAAATTAAGATGAATTTTTTTTAGAGAATCGGGTTTGCAACTGGGACATAATTTTTGAGGTGATCTCAAAAATTCCACAAAAAAATGTCATTGGCTAAAGGACTTATACCTATGATTATTAAAGCAAACTGGGATAGAATTTTGAAGAGGGACCTCAAAATTTCAGAATGAGCAACCTCAGAATTAACAAAGAAAGTTACACGAGTTTTTCCGTGTTTCAGACTGGGTCAGAATTTTTGAGGAAGGTCCTCAAAAATTTCATCAAAACTATCTTGCAAAGGACGGACGAGCGTGTAAGCCAACTGCATGAAGGAGCATGGAGACAAGACCAACACAAATCAGTCTTTTAAACTAAGAATTTTTCTTTGGATGCAGGAACAACGAAGTCACAAAGACGGCAATGTAAAGCTATCAAGCGTGACAAAAGGCGTCATTTACACCTATCATGGCCTCATCAACATAACTTAAAAAACTTTTACATCTCATTTTATCTTCATTTCATCATTTTGCTTCAAGTGATTTCTAAACCTTTTCTTTTTATTTTTGCAGAAATATTGAAGACAAACGCTAATAGATTCTTTCAAAGTTTTAAGAAACAACGAGTTGGAGAATCTCTAGTGACAAGTCACGATCAAAGTCACAATTAGGCTCATCATAGCCTAATCCTGATAAGACAAATGACTTAATCTAACGCTTTATCTTTACTTATATTCTTTACTTTATCGTCGATACAAATGTTTGGTGTTAAGCTTTGCAGCTGATAGAATTGATAAAGTCAGGATCATATGTGAAATCGACATCAAATCTGAAGATGATCAAAAGCGACACTATTTTAGAAGTGTTGCAAGGGAAAATCGCCAAGTCCATCACATCAGAATAGATGTTGGAGATTGCAGCATCCTCATGACAATCAAAGTTATCGAAACGTTACAAGTTTTCGATAATGATTGAAGATGTCAGCAACAAACTCAAATTTTGTTGAGTTTGTCAAGGAAGACGGGAGCGACTTTAATTTTCATGTGAAAGAATTAAGTCATTCACCTCGATATTTCTGTCTTTTAAGGAGAGAGTCATAGTTGCGACGTGCATATACGTCGATATAGTTTTTTAGTATGATTGTCGCGTAACAATTTTCTCATACGTGTTTCTTGTCAATATCGGGGTCAAGATTTCAAAATTTGGTGGGTATCCACCCCATAAGTGGATTATGTGTTTTGATTGGCTGATCTAAGACTTTAGTATATAGTTTTGTTGGGTGATCCACCCCATAAGTGGTTCGTATATTCGTTTGTCCATTTCAGGTTCCTATTTTGAATTATGTTGGAATATTATCAAGTCATCCACCTCGTTACAATTGGAATATTATCGAGCATCCACCTCGTTACAATTGGAATATTATCGAGAGTTCACCTCATTACAGTTGGAATATTATCGAGCCTCCACCTCGTTAAAGTTGGAATATTATTGAGCATCCATCTCGTTACAATTGGAATATTATCAAGCATCCACCTCGTTACAGTTGGAATATTATCGAGCCTCCACCTCGTTACAGTTGGACTATTATCGAGCATCCACCTCGTTAAAATTGGAATATTATTGAGCATCCACCTCGTTACAATTGGAATATTTTCGAGACATCCACCTCGTTACCGTTGGAATATTATCGAGCATCCACCTCATTACAGTTGGAATATTATCAAGAATCCATCTCATTACAGTTGGAATATTATCGAGCATCCACCTCATTACAGTTGGAATATTATCGAGCATCCACCTCGTTACAGTTGGAATATTATCGAGACATCCACCTCGTTATAGTTGGCATATTATCGAGCATCTACCTCGTTACAGTTGGAATATTATCGAGTCTTCACCTCGTTACAGTTGGAATATTATCAAGTTATCCACCTCGTTACAGTTGGAATATTATCGAGCCTCTACTTCGTTACAGTTGGAATATTATCGAGCCTCTACCTCGTTACAGTTGGAATATTATCGAGCCTCTACCTCGTTACAGTTAAAATATTATCGAGCCATCCACCTCATTACAGTTGGAATATTATCGAGCATCCACCTCGTTATAGTTGGATTATTCTCGAGTATCCACCTCGTTACAGTTGGATCATTATCAAGCCATCTAACCGTTGTTGAGATCATAAGAGTTCGTCATGCACAAAACAAGCAATGACATCTCCAAATCCTCAGCAAATCATGAGTTGTAATGGACACACGGTGTTCGAAAGTGGTATCCATTATCTTATACTCTCAATACTCCTTTATTTTCTCGTCTAGTTTAAAATGATGTTTATGCCTATTCATGAAGATATACTCATTTATTATATAAATGATTTGTCTTTTATTTTTTGACTCAAGCCGCTAGCTAAAGCGACACTATGTCTACTAATTATTTACTTTGACTGTGCAGACATATATTGAACATACCTATATGACATCTTTCAAAGAAAGAGTAAACTCAAAATACCAAGGCAATGACGTATCCACAAAAACGTGCAAGAACATAACTGAAAAAGTGTCGTAAGAGATGTTACCATTTTCTTCAAATACAGTTTCTACTAACAAGTTTATTTCAGTCTTTGTCGAAAGCATCCAAAATGATGAATTCTCAAATCAAACCACAGGTGCGGACGACATCAATAAGGATGCAGCACAACGTGGAACTTTTTCTTAGCAGCTAACTGGGACATAGTCCGAAAAGAAGTATCAAACTCTTAGGACGCGAGCTGAGGAGCGACTTCTACCACAATCAAACCACACCCCTATCAGAAGGCATGTGGGTCTTTCTTTGGGTTTATTGGTTTCAGTTTCACATCCAAAAAACTTTGATTTTCAGTAGGAGCAACTTTGATTTTCACCAGGAGCAACTTTCTAATCTGAGTGACGATGCACCAAGAGCTTTGGAAATTATGTCCATAAAAGTTCTTAATTATGGATGTGAAGAGCTCCACATTCATGGCTAAGAGGTTGCAAACCTCTTTTTCATACTCGACTTACTTGTCACTCTTCCAGAACTAAAGGTTATATTGTATAATAGATTTCCTTTTCTACCAATCGAGTTGAACTAAAAGCAACTTGATTTCTAAGGTTTAAGGATATGTAGGCGGGCTCAATGTTGAAAACTCGGCTGTATTCCAACATTCGCTCTCAAATCTTATTTCCAAGCGTTCCGGTCTCTTCATAATTTGATATCGTGATGACTTTTGAGTTCTTTCAAAATCGTGTGGCAAATCAAGCTTATCGAACTACAAATGGCCTGAGTTCTCATATAACCTGAGATATGTAGGAAACCCATCTTCGGGGTTCGGCTATAATTCCTAAAGTCCGTACCAAAAACCCTTTTTCTGAAGGATGAATATGTGGTCGGTCAAAATTGAATTCGTCAATTTCATTAGCCTCAAATTTCTTTCATCAATCCAGGTCAAACGAGGGACAGTTGTTGACACCCAATTTTAGACCTCCACAATATAAATTAATCATTTCGAGCTTCTTAAATTTCAAACGATTTGAAATAATTGAATTTATCAAATTCAAAATATTTGTAAGTTATTTTAAATAGTTTTGTCACTTTTTATAATTTTTATATAATATATATGTTTTATATAAATTTGTATATAATTAGTATTGTTTATGAATATTCGAAAATCGTCCCAAAAATATTTTGTTAAATATTTGGTTAATTAGTTTAGTTATATAATAGCTTATACTTTAATTAATTTAGTTTATAGTTAAGTTAATTATTTTATTTTGTTAACATTAAGAAGCTCATTGATTAATTTATATTAATTCGTCTTATTTAACTTTTAGTCGAATCACCAATTAAGCTCAACTTGACTAAATTCTTAAATTCATTGGCTATAATTGTAATCAAATGGGCCAAATTCTCAATTCCAATCTAACCTCTTTTCTTACCTCACTTAAACCCATTATCAACCCATTTTTAAAATACCAAAACCGGTTCAATTTTCTCTTGTTCCACCGACCTTTCCAGCAACCCACTCCATAATACATAGAAGCCCAAACAATTCCCATTCAACAGTCCATTCCAAACGACCCAACAACAATACAACCAACTCCAGCATACGTGACCCCATAGACCCACCTCATTTCTTCTTCTTTTTCACACGAAGAAACCCAAAAACCAGCGCCCAGAACCAAGCTACAAAATCGCGAAACCCAGTCCAGAAACGCAAATCGAACCCAAATCGCGAAGCTCAGCCCAGCGATGCGAGCATCAACATGTCTCTCTCACATCTCCCTTATCCACTCGTACAAATTGTACTCGAATCATCCAGGTGTCAAAATCTCATGTTCCTCCTGTCCTTGCTCAAAATCAAACGATTCTCTTCACTTTTTCGTTGGGAATTTGGTACAAAATGGAGCTGGCATCCTTATCCCATGGAGAGAGGTTTGAATTTTGAATTTCAAATTTGGAATACCATCAAAATCTGCCTGTTTCCCCCTTTTCAATTCCATTCTCCCTTATAAATACTCTTGTTCGTTCACTGATTAAATGGGATTTTTTTTAGAGGTGGAATTCTCAACCAAAACAGAAGTTAGAGAGACGGTGACTCACTTCAAAATAACAGTCCTTTTCTTATCTCAAAAATAACTAAAATCGCAGTAAGAAAGAGTGAAAATCAAGAGATTTGTTCTCCTTTAAAGTTCTTAGGGTGAATTCCTAGCTTGTCGGAATTCGGTGTTGCTCCATTTTGGTGGTGGAAGCTTCATAGTTCAAGCTTGTTGTCCCGGAACGCTGCTCCGAAAAAGGTAATCTCTCCTTCTCTTAAATTCATTTTGTCATTCCGGCTAAATTTAGATGAATGTTATGTGAATTTAATTCATTGTTTGATTTGCTTTGGTGGTTCCTATCTATGATCTGCTTCTGCTTCTTTATGAAAGACATGGCTATGTATTGTTTAAAAAATGGATAAGTTTGAGATCTTATCCCTAGCTACTGTTTTCTTTTCATTATTCCTCATAGTATAATGCATAACATCTAGGATACAAATCTATTCAAGTGTTATATGCCATTGTTGCTTTAATTTCATACTATTTTGAAAAAGGATAGGTTGACGTATCATACCAAATTTGCCAAGAGTTTTTCCCTTTTTCTTTAGCTTGCAAATATGTGATGGCTTGTGACAAGCTTAATTAATTTGTCTAGCTTTAGATTGTTTTCTTTTATGTATTGTTCTTGTTATTATAGCATGGAGATTTGAGGCATTCTTGAGCTTTCTGTTTCCATTGTTTATCATCCGAAAGTCCCAAAAATGCTTATTCAAATTCATTGTTTGGAAATCTGATGCTATTTTGAGTATTATGTCATGAGTGATCTAGTTAATCCAAGCATGTCTTTAGGTTCTTATTTTAATATCTTATCCAATTAGGCATATTTGTGAGTGTTTAACAGACTTAAAAAATATGGTTGGATGTCTTCATTGATTAACCTTAGTATTGTAAATGCTCCTTGTTTATTTGACCTGCTTCTTTAGCTTAGATTGAGCTTTATAAAGGAAAATCTTAACCAAGCAATCATGTGTCCAACTTCAACTTACTTTGATTATTTCCAACTAAGCATAATTATGTTAGAACATTTGGTTGATATTGTTCTTCTCGTATGTGATGAATATTCTTAATTGAGTTTGTTAGCCCATCTATAGATATTAATTTAGTTTCTCTTCTTTCGGTGCATATGATCAATCCGAGTCCATTTTGGACTCTCCCTTGCATATTCTTGAGTTGTTTCGAGTCTGCCTTGTCAAAGGAAGCTGTCGGACAGCAAGGGAAATAGGCGTACAGGTTTCGGATAACTGAAAACAGGCCGAGATATGCCTGTATACACTGATATACGGGGAGAAATACTGAAATACATGTGTAAACGCAACAGAATACATAAAGGAAAAGAGAAAACGTACAAGATGTTGAAGAGATTAAGCTGATATACAGCTTAAAAATGACTATATACAATGTGATACAGTCAATGTATACAACAGGTTCAACAAAGAAGAAGAAGAGGGCTGATTTGTCCCAAATCTGCATCAAGCCCACCTTTATTGTTAGACTTAGGACAGAACTAGGGCCCAAAATCAATCAGATTTGGAATTTGGGCAAAAAGCCCAAATGTGAATCTTATTCTTCCTTTACTCTTATTTGTTTATTTATTTATTGTGTTAACTAACCTTTTATTTTATTATGGTTTTGATTTAATTAACTCCCCAAAAGTTAGTCACTTCTTCTTTGGTGTTAATTAAAATAATTAAGTTCTTATTATATATTTACTTAGTCGTTTGTTGACGAAAAAATATTTTCTTATGTTTAAGCTTATTTTCTGTTCAAGTAATTCTTTTTTTATATTATTAAAATAGCTAATATTCATATTTGCTTAGTTAAATTTTTAAATTAGTCAAATCGCCGGTCAATCGCAAGTTAGCGGACATTCCGAGGGCCTCACACCTTCTCGGAATGTACATTGAAGTTCGAACCCCTTATTTTCAATTGATTTTAATCTATTTAAATCCGTTGAACATTTTATAAGTTTTCTTAATTTCTAAAAAAAAATTAAGTGGCGACTCTGTTCTCTTGGAAATTCGATTTCTCTTAAATCATAAATTTAATCGATTTTTCAAAAACCTAGTCACATTTCTTTTTTTTCTTTTATTTATTATTTCGAGTAAAACAGTTGTTGGAAAGCTTTTGATTTTAATTTTGCACAGAGTTGAAAAATTTGTGTTGTTGAAAGCAGTTGATTCATTTTTGTTGTCTAAACTTTAAGGAGGATGCATTGAGTTTATTCTAGATGAAGATTTTTTTTTTTGGATTAGCAAGGAATCAGTGATATTCCCTCACAAAAAAGATGAAGGGTTATTTAGTTATGGGTCGGCTGAATCTTTTATGTTACGTAAATAAATAAATAAAATCAAGTAAATGGTTGAGATGAAGCCACGTGTCCGTCCGTTAGTTTTAAGGATATACACAACCCAAAAGAGTAACGGTGAGGGTATATACATCCTTAAAGTATAATGAAGGGTATTAACATACCATTTGTGATAGTTCGGGGGTATATTTATCCTTTTTCCCATTATAAAAAGCTAAAAATTTAAATTAATCCAAAATTGCAAAGAAGGGAGGAAAAAAAACACATGGGAGGAGTGAATGAGGAGATTCTGAAGGTTAAGTAATTTGGACGAGAATTGATTCTTCATTAGTTTTAGGGTTTGGGAGAGCAGCCTGTAGTTTGGGTTCAGCACTGCTTTTTCCAAATTGAATGTGCAGTTGCCCTCTCCATCTTTAATTCGTAATTCCACCATTACGTTGCGGTGTGTGATCAATCTTGTCGGCACTCTATTTTACTAGTGAGAACCTTTGGATTGAGAGGGGAGAAAGAATGGAAATTTGGAACAAAATTGGAAGAAAGAGATTTTTTTTTTTTAATTTTGGGGATCTAATTTAATTTTATCTTTTATTTTTTTATGTGGCAATTAAAAATGACGTGGAACTTGACGTGAAATGATTTTATTACACGCACCATCCATCATATGAGAAAAGGTATAAAATATCGTGTATCAATGAGTTCAGAGATTTAGTTAGTAAAGAGTTAAGTACAAATATATTCACAATATAGACACATACAAGTACAAGAATCTATCAGACTCTTTTGCCTTAAAAATTAATAATATTTATTTATAAAAATACCTTCACATTTTTTAACTTGAAAATAAAAAATGTTTTGAGAGGGATTTTTGCCCATATTACGTATGATTCAGAGGAAGATTTTGGCCCATAATGCCACCAGAAAATGGATAAAGTTGTTTGGGAGAAGTACTACCAACAGGTTAAGAAAAGCGAGGTAACCTTTGTTAGCAAGTGCAGTGAAGAACTAACAAGTTGTATGGTTATGTTAGGTATAGCATTTAGAAGTTAGTTACAAGCTGATGAGGTGGCAGTAGTTAGTTACAAAGTTGTTAAGAGATATTTTGCACCCTTTCATTGATAGTGTAGTATAAAAGGGATACATGTATAGATTCATTGTATTAAGACATTAATAAATCCTCTCTTCTTTCTTCTTCTCTCAAATGCTCTGTAATTGCTTCTAGTTGTCAACCTCCATGCATGGAGTTATCATGGTATCAGAGCACTCGATCGTGAAGGGTTAAACAACAAAGTAGCTAAGCAAAAGGTGCTCAAGTTCACCATTGCTCAAAGGTGAATTGAAAGGAAGCATCAGAAGTAAAGCTAAACAACAATGGTGATTGGAAGTGCAACTGAGGAAACAAGCACTGGAAATGGAACTTCAAGTCAAGCTGTATTCCCAGTAATTGATCACAATCATCCATTATTCCTTCAACACACTGATACTCCAGGTAGTTCTCTGATCTCACTTTAGTAACTGGTTCATAAAACTATGCTTTGTGGAGTAGGTCTTTTAGGATTGGATTGGTAGGGAAAAGCAAGCTAGACTTTGTAGATGGACGATTTCCTAAGTCCATGTTGAACCAATTTTGTTTGATCAGTGGGAAAAGTGCAATGCTACAGTATTAAGCTGGATTATGAATATTGTGCGACCAGGACTTCTAAGCTCTGTAGTGTATGCTTCAGATGCACGAAAAGTGTGGCTAGATCTGAGAGAGAGGTTTGATACAGTAAATGGATCTAGGATTTTTCAATTGCATAGAGAGATTCACACACTGGTGCAGGGAACTATGTCTGTTGCTGACTATCATTCTAGGCTAAGAGATCTCTGGGATGAATATGATGCTCTTATGCCTTGTCCTAGTTGTCCTTGTCCAGAGTCAAAGAAATTTGGTGAACACTGTGACTATCAAAGACTCTTACAGTTCCTTATGGGACTAAATGAGTCCTACTCAACTTCGAGAAGTCAGATTCTCATGATGAGTCCAATGCCAACACTTAACAAGGCTTATGCTCTTATTATTGACCAAGAGAGTCAGAGAAATCTAGCCAGTTCTTCTTCTAATAGCTCAGGGGTGATAGAAGGAACAACAATGTATACTCATAGAAGCAACACCTACAGTGGTAGAGCAGGTACATCTAAAAACTCTTTTCCAAGTGGAGCAGGTGGTTCATATTCAGAAGGATCTGGTGGTTGATATAGCAGTGGTGCTAGTACTTCTGGAGGAAGTTACAAAGCCAGGAAGTCATTGCTTGTGTGTGAACACTGTGGGTGTAAAGGTCATTCTAAGGAACAATGCTATAAAATTGTTGGATATCAATGAAAGAGGGACTCGTTTCATAGGTAGCAAGGATAGGAAGAAGGGGTTCAATGAAGGCTGCTGTTGAGGTTTTTATTCCAACTAGCGAGGAAAGGCCTCGTTTTGGTCTTGTAGAATGAATGTGAAAAGCAGAATCCTCAGAATCGTATGATTCAGATACCTGACAAAATGAACAGATAAAAGATCGGGATAGCCGGGATGACCTATTTCAAGATCAGATGATCCACCTCTTTGTCTGCAGATTTCAAATCTAAGAGGAAGTCAAATATGTATGCTAATCAAGCTACTGCTTTAGAGGAGTGTGGACATGAGGTCAGGGTCAACAACAATTCACTCTTAAATCAATCAGGAGCTGGAGCAGGGTCAAACAATGGTACATTCTTCACTTCAGATCAATACCAACAGATACTACAACTCCTTACAAAATCTGGAGGTGACAAGGTAGGAGAGTCCTCTGCAAACATTGCCACTGTTGCAAATGCAGGTAGCTCTCTTACAGCTCTATCTTGTAGTAGTAGTTGTAGCAGTAAATGGATTATTGATATAGGAGCCACTCATCACATTACATCTAACATGGCTATTGTTGACAAAGCTAAGAAGGCACGTCCTCATACAGATAATAGAGTACATATAACCAAATGGAAAAAATGTGTTAGTATCACATGTTGGCAAGTCTTATGTGTTTACAGATCAGTCCATTTCTAATGTTCTCTTTATTCCTGAATTCAAGTGCAACTTACTATCAGTTTCAAAGCTCACCAAAGAATTACAATGTATGGTAGCATTTTTTCCTGACTTCTGTGTTTTCCAGGATCTCTCCACTGGTCAGGTGAAGGGGATTGGTAAAGAAGATCATGGACTCTACATTCTTCATGAAGAACCAAGTAACACTCCAAAACAGTTAGTCAATACTACTACTGCAGTTCCTGTATCTGCTAAGTTTGTTTCTAGTGATGTTTGGCATAAGAGGTTAGGACATGCTCCAATTGATGTAATAAAGAGACATGAGTCTCTCAGATCTCTAGACTTCACAGACCATTTTCATTGTACTGTGTGTCCTGTAGCTAAATAATCAAAACTTCCATTTTCTTTAAGTACTCATAACACTACTGCCGTATTTGAGTTGATTCACTGTGATTTGTGGGGACCTTATAAAGTTCCTACTCATAATGGAAAGAGGTACTTTGTTACAATTATAGATGATTTTAGCAGATACACTTGGGTGTTTTTGATTACTTCCAAAGCTGACTCAATAGTTGTAATCAAACATTTCCTTACAAGAGTTCAGAATTTACTTTCCACCAATGTTAAAACATTCAGGTCTGACAGTGGCTGTGAATTTCTAAGTACTGAGTTTCAGAATCTATTGAGTGAAATGGGGATTGTACATCAGACTACTTGTGTATATACCCCACAACAAAATGGGGTTGCTGAAAGAAAGCATAGAACCATTCTTGATATGGCCAGAGCTCTAAGGTTTCAAGCTTCTATACCTTTGAGGTTCTAGGGAGAGTGTGTCCTCACAGCTGTGTATCTTTTAAACAGACTTCCTACCAGGTTACTAGGCTACAAATCCTCATTTGAGAAATTGTATATGCATCCTCCAAACCTATCTCACTTAAGGATATTTGGTTGTTTGTGTTATGCTACTAGTCCTAAGAAGCCTGATAAGTTCTTTGCCAGGGCTGTTCCTGCAGTATTTATGGGATACTCCTCAACACAAAAGGGTTATGTTCTATATGATCTTCATGCCAAGATGTTTTTTGTCAATAGACATGTTGTGTTTCAAGAAGACTTATTTCCCTACAAACATCTCCAAGCCTCACCAAATGTTATGTTTCCAATAATGGACTATGTTCCTAGTCCCTTAGACCATGTTGCCTCACCTTCACCTGATTCCCTTGAAGATCCACCTGGGGTAGCTGACACTGTAAGTCCTGTCCTACCTGGGCCTATTGTTGAGATCCCTCCTGCTACTGAGGTACCTCCTAGAAGGTCAACTAGGTCCAGCAAACCTCCACTATGGTTGCAGGATTTTGTTACTAAGCCTAAGTCTTCTGTCTGTTCTTATTCACTGGCAGATCACCTGTCCTACAAACACTTATCCTCCTCATATAGAGAGGTTTTGAATGCTTACTGATCAACTGTCTCTGAACCTGGTTCTTTTAAAGAAGCTGCTACTGATCTGGAGTGGAGACAGGCTATGCAATTAAAGATTGATGCTCTGGAAAGTAATAAGACTTGGAGCATAGTTGATCTACCACCTGGAAAGAGACCTATTGGATGCAAATGGATATATAAGATTAAGTTCTTAGCTTCAGGGGAGGTTGAAAGGTACAAAGCTAGGCTTGTGGGTAGAGGTTTCAGTCAACAAGAGGGGCTTGATTATGGTGAGACTTTTAGTCCTGTAGCAAAAATGGTGATTGTCAGATCTGTGGTAGCTTTGGCTGCATCCAAAGGGTGGTATATCTATCAGATGGATGTCCACAATGCCTTCTTGAATGGTGACTTGCAAGAGGAGGTCTACATGGAGATTCCCAGTGGTTTTGCCAGACAGGGGGAGAGTCACAAGGTCTGCAAACTCCACAAATCATTATATGGCTTGAAATAAGCACCTAGACAGTGGAATCTAAAGTTAACTGAGGCACTAGTTCAGATGGGGTTCAAACAAAGCCACTATGACTACTCTCTATTCACACAGCAAACTGGGAGTGACATTGTGGTGGTACTGGTGTATGTAGATGATCTTTTGATCACTAGAAGTAATCACCAACTTCTATGCAACACAAGACAGGAGATTCAAAAGAAGTTCAAAATGAAGGACCTAGGGGAACTAAAATTCTTCTTAGGTATTGAGTTTTCTAGATCAAACAAGGGTATACTGATGACACAGAGGAAATATGCCTTGGAGCTGATTTCTGAGACTGGCCTAGGAGGAGAAAAGCCTGCTAATACACCATTGGAGCTGAACAAAAAACTCACATCAGTTCAATATGATGAACATGTGACTGGTTCAAATCCTGATCATGATAAGCCACTTGCTAATCCCACAATGTATCAAAAGCTGGTAGGAAAGCTCCTTTATCTAACCATGACTAGGCCTGATCTTGCTTTTACTTCACAAGTTCTTAGCCAGTTCATGCATTGTCCTAAGGAATCACATATGGAAGCAGCATTAAGAGCAGTAAGGTATATCAAAGAAGCCCCTAGTCTAGGACTACTAATGCTAGCAGAACAAACTACACAGCTAACAGCTTATTGTGACTCTGACTGGGGGGCATGTCTTGAAACAAGGAAGTCAGTTACAGGGTATTTGGGTGAAGTTTGGAGGAGGATTAATATCTTGGAAGTCTAAGAAGCAAGGAACTGTGTCAAGAAGCTCAGCTGAGGCAGAATTCAGGAGCATGGCTACATGTGCAGCTGAAATAACTTGGTTAATAGGCTTATACAAGGAGTTGGGAGTCAATGTAACATTACCAGTCAAAATGGTATGTGTTAGCAAGGCAGCCATCCAAATAGCTGTCAATCCTATCTTTCATGAGCGTACAAAACACATAGACATAGACTGTCACTTTGTGAGAGAAAGAATCTGTCAAGGAGTACTGCAGACAGAATACATTAACACCAAGCATCAATTGGCTGATCTACTTACAAAGAGTCTTGGACAAGGACAACACAATCTGCTACTAAGCAAACTTGGAATGAAGAATGTATTTCAACCATAAGCTTGAGGGGGAGTGTTAGCAAGTGCAGTGAAGAACTAACAAGCTGTATGGTTATGTTAGGTATAGCATTTAGAAGTTAGTTACAAGCTGATGAGGTGGCAGTAGTTAGTTACAAAGTTGTTAAGAGATATTTTGCACCATTTCATTGATAGTGTAGTATAAAAGGGATACATGTATAGATTCATTCTTCTCTCAAATGCTCTGTAATTGCTTCTAGTTCTCAACCTCCATTCATGGAGTTATCAACCTTATTATTCCTTTCTAATTTGAGTCATTTATGAAAAATTTGAGTCTATATTTTAAGGTGATTTAGGAGTCTGTAGTTTGCCTAACGACCTGTATATGAAAATTTTTGAGTCAAAATTAGCAATATTTTATGGTGATTTAGGAGTATGTAGTTTGCATATCAACCTTTATTTGAATCTAGGGTAGTTCCCACCAGCCTCAACCTGTTTATTCCATTCATTTCACCAAAATGACTAAAAAATCGGCTTCATTTGCAGCTGGTTTGTTTAAATATTGTACATGATAGTAGATAATGGTAAATGAGCTTAAATGGAGCATCATTATCAACGATAATTCATGTAGTTGACCTCAACTTGCTTGTGATTGATGCATTATAGTAGTTGTTGCATAGATAATCATAGGGAAAGCTGATTCAACTGGTCAGATTATGAATCCAAATGAGATGGATCGCGTGAAATGTTAAAGAGATCTTAGGTTCAATAAGTACATCGAAGCATGGATAAGCTCCAGGATTAGAGAAGAATTCTTTTTGAGGGTGGGGGAGGCAGCATAGATTGGAGTTCAGATTAAGGGTTGATCTAAGGCTGGCCTCTCAGCTTTTGAAGAAATTTCAATGACGAGGAGGTGAAAGAAATCGGTGAGCTGTTGAGTTTATTGGATAACATCAGCATTGCTGCAAGAAGAATAGATTCTAAAGTACGGACTGTTAGTAAAAGTAAGAAATTTAGTGTGAAGAGTTGTTACAAGCTATTGGAGAGGCAGATTGATTCGGTGGAGAATAACTGGCCATGTGAGATGTTTTGGAAGACTAGAGCTTGATTCTCCTAAAGCAGTTTGTTTTGGATACGTAGCAACTAAGAATGCATGCCTCACTCAAGACGTGTTGCAAAGATAGAGAGGCTTTTGTTTTATGCAATAGATGCTTCCTATGTGAAGATGCCGCAGAATCTGCTAGTCATCTGCTTATTAAGTGTGGACAGTGTACACAAATCTACGTGGGGTGGAATGGACAATGCCACTCAAGTCTCAATATGAGAAACCTGTTGGAATGACGGCAGCATCAGAGGATTGACATTAGAGCAAAGGAAATCTGGAGAACTATCCCTTCATGCATAATGTGGATGGTCTGGTTGGAAAGAAATAGGAGGTGTTTTGAAGGCCAAAAAGTCATATCCGTTGTTAATTTTGTTTAGACATTTGTTGAATCTTTTTTTCCTGGTGCAAGGCTAGGACAGCTGATAACTTTTGGCAATTTCTAGATTTCGTGAATATGCTTAATTGACATTGTAACAACTTTCCTACTTGGTACTTACTACTCAATTATCTTACCTTGTAAAAAACACACCATGTTATTTGGTACTTCCAAGCCAATGTATCTTTGGATACTTGCCTGATATAGGTTCTACAATTTTTCTGAAGGCTAACTAATTACATAGAAAATTGGATGCAATAGGTGATATTTGTGGTGCATTGTACTTCTGCAGGGATTTGATATCACAGATTATCCCATACAGTGTGCGATGACAACTGTCTACCCAGTGCCATACTACTTGAATGATTCTAAGAATGATGACATACAATGATGAAACGGTATACTGTAGATGCACTTTCCTTGTCTTTACTTGTTGTCCTTTTCCTTTGTTTCCTTTCAGTATCTAAGAAATTACTCGACTGATATAGGGCATCAATTAAGAGGTCAATGGCATTTTGATGGTGAATGGAAGTGGTTGTCATGACTTCATCTTCTATATCACCTCTTCTGTTAAAACGTCTGATGGTAAGGATATCATTTTTCAAGCAAAAGTTATGAAAGATTTAAATTATTGCTTGCCGTTTCTGGTGAACTGGCCGAAGGTAAAAGCTTTTATTGGTTAAGGCTGTTATCAGCACCATTATGTCATACATTCTATTTCTTCTGATAGTTTAAGTGTGCTGATATTTCATCAGATGCTTTCAGCATGTTTTATTTCTAACCAGAGTCTTAATAGAATCATGTGTTCTATGAGATTAGGCTGTTGTACCACAAAGTCAGTAATCATGTATCAGAATGGATACCGGAGTTGCTTTGTCATGATTATGTAATTAGCGTGTCTAGTAAATTTAACTGATAGTAGTGTAACATCCCCTTTGTCAATGATCTTTAGTTTTTAGTTTTATGAATAGCTACATTAATTTTGAAGGGGGAAATTTCAATAAAAATAGCACTCCCCGAGAAGTTCTTCACTGCCTTTTTTCCTCTTAGCACTGCTTTGTATTCACCTTAAGGAGGTTATATAAGTGCTTGGGTAACTAGAAGCTTAGAGAGCAGTGATGCTCCAGTAGTTCCTAAATTGGCGTGGAAATCTCTAGTCTGAAACATGAGTTCTCTGAGTCGAACCCCCCCCCCCCCAACCACCACCTTATAGTAGGGTTCACAGAGATGGTGACTAAATTTATGATACTCATAAGTTTTACTCGGCCCAAGTAGATAGCTGAGTGGTCAAATGAACCGCGTTTGTGCCTTTTCGCCGTCTCTCAACCAATTATTTGCAAAAAAATAATCATCTCTGTTGAGATGTGCAGGCAGGTTTGGCTTTCTGTTACAAGGCAGAGCTTTTCTGGTTGATAGAGCTTTTGAGTAGATCGATTGCAATGGAGTCTCTGATTGATAATCAAAAGTGAAGTTTGAGGTCTAATCGCATTGTTTTGTTGTTGTTATTGCTTCCATCTTTGTATCCTCTTTTCAAACTATTTGGCAAAGCTTATTTAAGGTCTATTCAAAACAACCTCTCTATTTCTACGAGGTAGGGATAAGGTATGCGTACACTCTACCCTCCTACCTCACTTGTGGGATTACAGTATGTTGTTGTAATTCAGAAAAGGATTCAGTTTTGAACATTGTTTAAAAGTGAACTTGGCAATTATTAGTATGCACATATCTCGTTGTTTCAAATCCATTTTCAAGCACAGTTTTCTTGCATTGTACACAGAGACTTCTGGCCACAATATGCAAAGTTTTCTTGAAACTTCGCAGTAGGGGCTTGCCTATGGACAAAGCTTTAATAGCTTGGTGTGCCTGTTTGACTGCATAAAAGAGGCTAACTTCTGAAGCCATGCTTACCTAGCAAGTCATCAAATGGAAATGGATTTTGGTCACTTTTAGTAACAAGACATCTTTTTTTTTTAAGGAATAGGGTAAGAAGGAACAAGCCACCATTTGTGCTTGTGTTCTTAAACTTAAGGAATTTAGATCAATCAGGATGAGGCAAATTCTTCGTCCTCTAAAGGACAACAAGGAGATGTCAATTATAATTGCTGCAAGTTCCTGTTTGTTTAAAGAAACAATCTTTTGATAACCTTACCCCGTCTAACATGGATTTTGGATCACTGTCAATCAAGAAGCTACCTAGGCGTCCTTGCAGCAGATGCTGCTGCAGCTGCCTCATTATGTAAGGGGCTTTTTAGTTTATAATTATTTGGGTCTCC